>CATOSE010000368.1:0-32348 GCA_951812265.1 Taphrorychus bicolor | reverse complement strand
ATGTACTACTGTAGTTTTCAAGGGGCCCCAGCGTCTGGAGGGGGCGGGGGCGAAAATGTTTTTGTTTTTTGTTTTGGGGGCCCCAACCTCTGGATGGGCGGGCGGGCGACCACAGACCAAGAAATCAAAAACACTCGGCCCCGTGGCAAATCAGGACTTTGTGACGGCGACCGAACATGTTTTGGTGTATCTCTGGCACACTCGGGACTATGCCATCACCTACTCTCGGTCTACTCCCGGATCGCATAAGCTAGTGGGTAAGGCCGATGCTAACTTCGGTGTACTCCGTTCAGTCAGCGGCAGCGCGGTTTTGTACGGTGGGGCTTCTATACTTCACAAGGCACGCAAACAGCATTGTATTGCGATGTCTACGTGCGAGGCTGAGCTGATTGGCGTTGGCGGCACTGGCCATCGACATGGTATACTTGGTCCGGCTCCTCACGCATCTGGGCGTCGAATTCGATTGCATGGCAGAAGCGGCCACCAGTGATCCCGAGGCTCATGCGCTCATCAATCGCGTCTCTAGCATGATCGCCGGGCAGCCTGAGGCAGAAACCGACAGCAAGTCGGCGTACGATCTGTGCCATCGGCGTAGTGCCGGCGTCAGCACCCGACACGTGGAGCGCCGAGTATTCAAGATGCACGAGTTGGTGGCGCAGCAAATGATTTCGTTGAAGCTGGTTCGCACGCAAGAGATGCACGCAGACATGATGACCAAAATTCTGGACCTCCCGATGTTCCGACGATGCCGCAGCGCGATCATGAACCTGGAGGCCATTGGGAAAATTTAACATGGCATCCACCCACGATGGATTGCGGCGCATCGGCGCATGCTTTTACCCTCGTGGTGAGGCGCATCAAGTCTATGTCTTGTTGCGTCACCGTCTGCCATCAGACGTTGCAGGCCGCATTGCGCGCGATTACAGGGCGGCGGCAAACAATTGTCGACATGCTTTCTTGCCGTGCCCATTTGCCATCGATTGCGATGCGAGATCTGTTATGCGAAATTCTACACGTCGGGCGCGATGCAGCGACCGCGTGGCTGCGAGCGACCGTCGCGGTCCTCGCGGCGTCAGTTGGCCCAACGTCAGGCGCGGGGTGGCAACGGTGTGCGGCCTGCGCTGCATGCTCGATATCTTGACATGTACAAGGAGGCGTGATTCGTCGAGGTGTGGAATGTCCTTGCCACAGGCGGGGACGAAACCGATCTCGTGACCGATCGCATGCGTGCGCGCGTGCGCGCGTGTGCTCCGCTGTGCGCGAGAACGATGCTCCGGGCATTTACCCCGAAAACCTACCGAACTGTATACGCGTCGTATGTACGCCGTGCATCGGGTTTTCGGGTCCGGAGTCTTTTGTGTCTTAAAAAAAAAAAAACCTTCGGAGCCATACAGCGCACCCCTCTCGCCGCGGCGCTGGCGTTCTGTGGAGCGTACGTCGCTCACGCCTAGCACGCGCCACGGATCAGAGAGGATTCCTTGTAGTCACCCCCTATAAGCCTTCCAAAGTGAGGCATCGCTCTGCCATTGGCCCTTCCGTCCGGTCATACCTGGAGAGGGTCAACCATCGGGGCGGCTAGGAAAATGTGCGGCCGGCCGAGGGCCGGGGCAGGGACAGAGGGCACAGTCGAAAGCGACTACAGTTGACCAGTCGTGAACTAATATCCTATGTTACTGTGGGCTTGTGTTCACTCTTGTGCTCACTCTTGTGTTCACTCTTTTGTACACTCAAGGATCGAACACGTGTGTTTACACGTGTGTTGCGTGGTGGCGGTGCCGTGGTCACCTTGTAGGGTTGCGTCGGCAGCCTCCGCCGCGCGCCGCTCGCGCTGAGTGCCAATACCCTATGGTACTAATTGATTTACAGTTTTGTACAAAAATGAGTTTCATTCAACGATCTCATAACAAGAAAGCTTTCCATGAGTGCTTATACCTTATTTTGATATATAAGATGAATACATTGTGCTCCATATAGTGATAAATATCATAGTATGGACGTGCGAAGCTCTACAACATCACATTTTACACGCTCAAAATTTGGTGCATCCCAAGAAGTTTACACATGTACAAATTCGCTCGGCATCTTGCCTCTTTACCACGGAATGCACCCAAATTTGTTGCATGCCGCAGCCCATACCTCAAGGCCACTCCCTTGCAGCTTTCCTCTCTAACTCAAAGGCTTTCAACATAGCAGCATACTCCCCTCCGAGCGACGAAGGTGAGCGATTGGCTCCCATGTGTCATACTCTGATGCATGAGTGTGTGGCCACATGAGTGTGTGGCCACACAGAGAATGCAGTAGCAGCCGCACGCAGGGACGAGAACTTGCCCAGCAGGAACCCTTTAGCAACTGCCTTTGCCCTGGACGCGTTCGACTCTTTCACCGGCAGCACCGGTTGTGATTCCCGGCCGCTACGCCGAGGCTCCATGCAATCGCCGAGGCGCCCAAAGTTCGTTTCCTTGAATCTCTTACTTCGTTACCATTAGACACTGACGAACCAAAATTCTTTGAAAATCAGCTACTTCTGAGAAAGTTTCGATTCCCCGTACCTTTGCCATGATGAGATTGTTCAGATCAACCCCTAAAATGATCAGATTTTTTTAAGGGGTAAGGAAAAATTCTTTCCAGATTTACTGGGAAGCCTGTGCCGGGTAAAAGAAATGCCCCACCGCCCACCCCACCCCACACCCAACAAATTAGTCCCACACATTAGTCTGGGTTGCAGAGTTTCAGGAAACAATTCTGTGGGTTGCAGAGTTTCAGGAAACAATTCTGCAACCCAGTCTCGATTCTGCAACCCAGTTGTCCAAGCGCGACTCCGGTCGCGCTCGAGGCTCGGGGCGCGCGCACCCGGGCGGGTGCTGCCACCGATTCTCTGAGGGAAACTGTTACATTTAAAATATAGACGACCCTAGAGGTCCTTACCGTACCCGCTGACTAAGGACGATACAACCCACAGGGACACCGACGTGAGTTGTATGTTACGTTCAACACCCCCCCGTGCTCGAGCAGCGGTGAGAGTATTACTGAACGTTCATGATTGCGTTTCGCATCGGGAAGAACGCCTTAGCGCTTAACGGTTTAGTGAAGAAGTCGGCAAGGTTATCGGCTGTCCGCACAAAGGGGACCACAAGCGTGTGGTCTTCCACCTTCTCACGGATGAAGAAATGGCGGCGCTCTATATGTTTAGAGCGAGGGTGGTGCTGAGGATTATAGGCCAGGTCGCGACCCGCCATGTTGTCCATCCCTAAACTGGTGGGCTTATCGTCGCCAAATCCCAGTTCATCGAGGAAGCCACGCAAATATGTAGCTTCCTTTGCGGCTTCACTGGCGGCCATGATCTCGGCTTCACAAGAGGACAAAGCTACACTGGCTTGCTTTTTGCACGACCACGACACAGCGGCCGTGTTGTACAAGAACACAGATCCAGACGTCGAGTGGCGGGTTGCCCAGTCGGAATCCGAGTAACCTCGGAGGCGAGAGTCGTCACAGTCGTAAGTGAGACCGAGGTCGCGGTGGCGCACGAGGTAGTATAACACGCGCTGGGCCTCTGCGTAGAGCTTTTCGTCGGGATAAGCGAGCACGCGACAGAGCAGGCCCACGGCGAGGGCGATGTCGGGGCGTGTGTTGCCGCTGCAGTAGAGTAGTGCCCCTACGAGGCTTTGATACCTGGCACGGAGTTCCTCGGACGACGCTTGCTTGCGGGTAGCGGCCTGTTCCACCAGGTCGGGAAGCTCGGGAGTAGCGGGGGTCATGTTCGAGGTGAACGCCGACGGCACTCCGTCGGGCAGGAACATGTCGCGCATCTTGTCGATGTACGAACCTTGACGCAGCAGTACTTTGTTACCTACGCGGGACACTTCGACGTTCAACAAGTCATTTACGGCACCTTCGTTCTCAACGTTCCATCGGCTCTCGAGGGAAGACGTGAACGAGCGGTAGACCGAGTGCTCGTCGCTGTGGGATGTAAGCACGAATAAGTCGTCGACGTACACGCCTACGATGAGTTGCTCGGTGCGGGAACCCTTAGGCGTGGCAACGTCGCGGGAGATCCGGAACACGCATGGGTCGCTATGGCACTGCTTGAACCCCCACTCCAGTAGCCAAGGGAATAGGGATCGTTGCCATCGTCGGCCGGCTTGTGCCATACCGTAAATGGGCTTGTCGACGCGGCACAACCGAGGCTTGCCGTTGGGATCCAGCCCGGTGAGGTGTTCGTGACCCGGCGGCGGGTAACAGTACACGCATTCTCCAGGCTCAAGTTCACCCTGCAGGTAGGCCGCGACGAAATCCCACCGATACATCTCCAAGCCTAGACGGCAAGCGAGCGAGCAGAGGACACGGAGTGTGGACGACCGCATGGCGGCGCAAAAGGTTTGGTCGTAGTCGACGCCGGGCTGTTGGGCGCACCCCTGCACACACAGGCGGGCCTTGAGTTTGCCATCGCGTTTCCGTTTGTATACCCAAGTGAGGCGAACGATGCGGCGGTCCCCGGCTTCGCTCCGGTCGACGTGCGTCCACGATTGGTTCTCAGTGTGGTTGTCGATTTCTCGGATCTCGGCGGCCGTCCAGCCCGGGCGGTCTTCAGACATGGCTTGACGTCGGTTGACTGGGGAGGCGTCCGTAGATGAACCGGCTTTGAAGGCGCATCCCACGCGCGAACGCATTGCCATAGACGCGGGCGGTGCGGAGGACGGGCGAAGGATCAACCCTTGCGCGGTTCGGTGGCGAATGGGATAATCGGACCCGCGGTTCCATGTGACCTTCTGGTAGGGACGACGCGTTTTCTTAGCGGGTGAACCGGGCGATGGAGCGGGGTCGGGCTCGTCACTCGGGTCAGGGACCGGTTCGACTGGAGGCGACACTCGCGGTTCGGCATCAGGAGGCAACGTCGGTTCGGCGTCGTCGACGTTCGGGCTGTCAGCGACGGGCGGAGGGTCCGAGGGCGGAGCTGTAGGCATCGTCGGCTGTTCGGCAGGCGGTAGGCGGACGGCGGGCGCGACGGTGCCGGCACTGCGGCTAGCCGTGGCGAGGATCTTGGCGAATAAGAAGTTGAGATCTGCGGGGTAAGCGGCGGAGCGGAAGGAGGTGAACTTGCCGTCGAGACGGTCCCCGCCGGCGATGGCGCGGTGTTGTGCGTGGGTACAAGTGAGCGACGAGAGGGGTCTCAGCGACGGAGCGAGTCCGGGGGATACGAGTAGCGACGTGTACTTCTGGAAGTCGGATCCAAAGGCGCATTGCGGGAAAGTGATAAGTTCGCCGCCGGTGCTCTTGTGGAATTTGCGTACGGTAGGTAGTAGCCAGAGTGGACAGTGGCGGCGGTGCAGGTACATAGGAGAGTCCTTGACGCCGCGATCCGGCGGGTTTTCGATGATGAATTCTGATCCCGCTTGGTGCGCCGCGGTGAGGATGGAGAGAGTGCGCGCGATCACACGATTGGCCGTTCGCACTTCCTTCTGACGCCGGGGCGAGAGTGATGGTAATCCGTCTGGGTTTTCCCTGTCGCGTAGCGGCGGTGGTCCGCCTTTGCCGCTCCTCGGTTGGTAGAAACGTGAGACTGAGAAGCTTCTGCAGGGTGGGGCCGCAAAGATAGCGAAAAATTCGCCTTGCTGGGCGCGCCGCAGGAGGTCGTTGAAGAAGTGATCCTGAAGGATGTCGTGCTCTTTCCCCCCCCCGTGCTTCGGATCACTGTCGACGAGGACGGGGTTGAGACCGAGGCGCGAGAGGAAGGCGGCGAATCCGTCGGGCCTGTCGTACGGACCCGAGAAAAGGATGAGGACGGATCGTGATGCCGCGGCGTGCCCCCCCGTGCGGCGCGTGACGCGTGCGAACTCGTCGGGCAAGGTCGGTCGAGGTGGCACGGGGTCGGTGGAGGGCGTAGGCGCGGGTAAGCCGGGGGGTTGTGAGGCGTCGGCGTCTGCCTTGGCGGCGGGAGGGTCGGCGACGCGGCGTTGTCCTTCCGGTAGCCAAGGCATGTACGTTTCGTCAACGAATACATCGGAGGTGGTGACTACGGAGCTAGTCGCGGGGATCCACACGTGGTAGGCGCCGGGGGAGAAGCAACTTCGGCCGAGTAAGTGTCCCACCCAAGCGTGTGTGTCGATGTTCGTTTTGGAGTAAGCCACACGAGGTTTGACGGCGTAAGCGCGGCAACCCCAAGGGAGGATGCTCATGACGCGGGGGGCGTCACCGGTTACGAGTTCGTACGAGGTTTGAGTCGACTCCGGTGGGCACGTGGTGCGATTGAGGATGTCGACGGCGTGGTCGACGGCATAATCCCAAAAGCCAATAGGAGCGCCGCTAGCGTGGATGGTCGTGCGGGTGAGTTCCATGATTGTGCGGATGGCTCTTTCGGCGACGCCGTTGAGGGCGTGCACGTGGGGCGGACAAGCGGTGGCGGATATGAGGCTTTCGTCGAGGAATTCCGTGAATTCGCGCGAGGTAAACTCGCCCGCGTTGTCGGTGTGCAAGGCGCCGACGACGGCGGTGGGTCGGGTTTGTTTGCGGTTGAGGAGGGCGGTGAAGCTAGCCACAAACTTGCGGATACAAGCGGGGGCCTCGGACTTGCGTTTGAGGAAGTACACGGACTTGAAGCGGGAGTGATCGTCGACGAGCACGAGCAAGTATCGAGATCCGCCGCGGAGGGAACCACGGAAGGGTCCGGCTATATCGGCGTGGATGAGGCGGCCGGGGTAGGTAGGTTCGTATCGGCTCGACGGATGCGCGGCTCTAGTGGCGTTGGCGGTGATACTAGCATCGCAACCGACGTCGCGGGCTTTGGCGAGGGAGGGTGGAGCGTCCGCGGTGCAAGACGGTAGACGGCGGAGGCGTTCGACGCCGGCGTGGAGTCGGCGGTGCATGGCCGCCGCGGCCGCCTCGGACGGTAGGGCGGCGATGTGGGAGGCGGTGGTGGGGCGGTGGATGCCGAGGCCTCGGGCCCTTGGCTCCGGAAGGTCGGTGTCGGGTAAGCCGGCGACGCCAACGATGTTCCATTCGTACGTCCATGAGCCGTCGATGAAAGGGAGCTTGAGCGTGTCGCCATCGGATTTGTCGTCGCGCACGTGGATGCAACATGTGTCTCCGAATTCGACGTTGGCTCGGTTGCTCTTCCATAGTTGCCGGACGGAGAGGAGCGAATCATCGAAATCCGGGAAGACACGCACGTCGCGAATAACTACGCGCCGGAGTTTGTTGCGGGAGTCGCGAGCGAGGACCGGCATGTCGCCGATGTGCGTTGCCGTGCGCTTGATGCGGTCAAGCCCGGTCATATCGTCTCGGCAACGGCGGACGTTGATGAGGTCTTGCACGTTTTGGTGGATGTGCCACGATGCGCCGCTATCGACGACGAAGCTAACGGGGCGCGCGCCCATAGGGAGTCCACGGGAGCGTTTGCTACGGTGTCGCTTCGGGTGACTAGCGATGAGTGCGCGGGCCGAGTGAGCGAATCGGTGCTCGGGGGCGGCCAAGTCGATTGACTTGCGTGAAGGTGAGACTTCGTTTGTGACCGGTGTTTCCACGGCGGCGGCGACGCTAGTTGAGGTACCAATCTCTACGGTGGCGGCGCTAGTCGAATGTGGTGCGCCGAGGGACACGGCGGCGTTGTGGAGGAGGATAGCTAGCCTTGAGACGAGGTAGCGATGTCCGGGGTGGAGCGCGCGTGCAAGCATTCGGGAACATATTCGGGTGGCGGCGGAGGCGACGTCGGCTATTGTAGCGGCGACGGTTCGAAGCTTTACTCGCCGTAGATGCCACGAGGGACGCCAACCGTGTGCGAGGGCCACGCCTCGACGTCGAGCGAGTTTGTATGTGGCGTAGACGAGGGCCAATTCGTTGCGAATGGGGTCAAGTGATGCCGCCGCTTTGTCTCGCGGTGACAAAGTCGCGACGGGTCGAGTGATGGGAGTAGCGTAGGTGGATCGCTCATCCGGTTCGTCGGTGATGTCGAGTGCAATAGCTCCCGCGTTTAATATGCAACACGCGTAGAATTGTGCGAAGCGCCAAGGGAGACATAGTACGTCGTACCACGGAGAGGAGGGAGTCGAGAGTGCGTCAAAGCTATCGAATGCCGCTCTCGAGAACCGCGTGGAGCGGGTGTATCCGAGGCGCGAGGCGCCAAGGGGTGGTCCACTCGAATTTATTCGAAGTGTCACCCGTATCCGGATGTTAGCCTGAGAGCCGTGAAACCAACCACGTATTAGCTTCGATGGAAACACGACGAAGCAAGCAACGACGAGTGCCCCGGTAACCAAAGCGACGAGTGAAGCCGCAATGTTGGCGAGGGGCGCGAGCGCACCGGCGTCAATGGCGCGCACGAGGAATGCGAGCATGGCTACGACGAGCACGGCGTTGAGTCCGACGAGCAACGGCACGGCGTATGTGCGTGTAGGCGCGGCGTCGGCCGGCGTGCCGCGTCGGGAACAAGCTTCGAGGGTAGCGCTAGCGATGGCTAGCGCCGCGGCGGTCGCGTCGTTGGAGGGTACGAAGTTTGGAGCCGCTCGAGCGGCGTCGAGGAGGTCGGCGGCTTTGAGTACGTCGCGAGGCTCGAACGAAGAAGGGAGTTGAGGGTGAGAGCGGACGGCTTCAAGTACACTCGGTAGCTTGGGCGTCGGAGGCGCAACCGGCATCGCGATAGACGTATCGGTGACGGTGGAGGCGTGCGAGCAAGAGTGCGCGTCGGAGTCCGTTTCGTCGCCCGACTCTTTTCGTTGCGAACCGCCGTCGCCGGCGTCGCTATCGGGAGCGGGGAAGGTCGCGGAGAAGGACGGCGGTGAAGGCGGCGGTCCCTCCGCCGTGCTCAAGTCCGGTAATGGCGGTAGTTGGAACGCCGCGCGAGCCTCACGAATGATGTCGTGTTTGGTACGCTTGTAGGGGCCTCCGACGCCGGGGGAAACCGCTTGGTTAAGGTCGGCGGCGTCGAGCGCGTCGCGCAACGTGGCGTGCGAGAGCGATGGGCGAAGGCTATCGACGAGGGCGCGGGCTAGATGATGAGGCAACACGGCACTCGGAGGGGGTACGAACGAACGTTGTTCGGATTGATCTGAATCGGAATCATCGTCGCACACACTACCAAGTGGAAATTCATCGATCAAACCCAAGTCGGCAAGTCGGCGGGTAGCGCCGCGCATTTGCTTGCCTACGGCCCCTCGCGCACCTTCGGCGCTCCCTAGGGACACGGTGTTTGATTCGGCGGAAGCTCCATCCAAGACGAGGCGGACCGTTGCGTCATTGTTAGTTTGTGCGGCGCCACGGGCTTTGGCGCCGCGGCTAGCGAGATTGGCGGCTTTGGCGGCTTTCTTCTCGGGGCAATCCCTCCAAAAGTGTTTGCCATCGCATCCAAGTTCCTTTTGGTGCTTGCAAAGCTTCCATTCTTTTCGGTTCCACACATCGTTCGGACCCGGCCCCCCCTTTGTTCTGCGGTCCTTGTCGGCGTCGCGGCCGCGGCCGGCGGCACCGTGGCCAATCATGTGGAGGCTTTCGTCGTCCACGTCGATGTCACCTAAGATTTCAAGGATGCATTCGTTAGTTTTCTCTAGATCGCCTGATGCCTTGGTGAGTTGCATCTTGACATATAGCTGTGTCTCTATCTTGTCTGAAATGCGGTTCACGACCGAAGCAAACTTTTCAGCCATGACTTCGTCGGCGTTTCTCTTGCCATGAGGCAACGCCGCGTTAATCTGGAGGGCAACGCCAATCAAATCGTTGTAGTGCGCAACGTTGGCTGTGGGCAGGCCGACGTCCATGAGGGCCTGAAGTGCATTGACAAGGGCAGATGCAGCTTTGGCGGAGAGGCAACTGTCTTTCTTCTGCGAAAGAAGCCTGAGCAAAGTGCGGCCGCTACCGCACGATCGCGTAGCGAATGAATCGCGCACTGTTTGATTTCCGATGCGTCGCAGCACAAATTGCTGCAGCTCGAGGTCGACAGCGGTGACTTCCTCTGGTGCCTCTTTGTAACGACGGGCAATGACATGCGTTGTTGTCAGCGAAGCGCCCGTGGCAGAGGATGCGGCCGTGGCGTCGGCTTTGTCGGCGTGAAAGGTGCAGCCGGCTGCGACCTTTGCCATCACTGCCGTCTCCGTGGATGGGTTAATGGGTGATGGATTCTGATACGTATACGGTCCATACGATGAGTCCTCCAAGGCAGCGGCTTGACCGGCTGACGCGCACGCAACGCCGCGCGATGTTGCGACGAAACCATATTTCAGTAGCGTGTCGAAGGCTGCGTTCTCGTTCGTGATGTCCTTTAGCAACAGCGTGTACCATCCAGGCAACTTGATTGGAGATGAGTCCCATAACGGCTCTGCATGCAGCAGAATAGACGATACGGCTTTGTTCTCCAGAACAGAGTTGTATTTCTTGGGTGCCATTGAGCACCGCGCAGTGGTGCGTGTAGTGCACTCAGTCTGACTGAGGTGCTACCAGTCCAAGCGCGACTCCGGTCGCGCTCGAGGCTCGGGGCGCGCGCACCCGGGCGGGTGCTGCCACCGATTCTCTGAGGGAAACTGTTACATTTAAAATATAGACGACCCTAGAGGTCCTTACCGTACCCGCTGACTAAGGACGATACAACCCACAGGGACACCGACGTGAGTTGTATGTTACGTTCAACACCCATGTTGCGTGCTCGTCCTCTCGTATTGATGAGCGCGATCTCGACTATGACATCCAGTCTCTACCCCTCCGCGTGGATCCGTGCTTCTCATGCATGCGTGCCGGCGGCATGGCGCCCAATTGCTTGCCAGATTGCACCGGCCTAGTGCAACCTGCTGAACAGACTATTGACACAATGCGTGCTCAACTCTTTGGCTCGATCTCCGAGCCACATTTTAGCGTTCACCTGAATCGCCACCACCTGTACCTCGGTCACCTGCGCGGCGCATTGGATCACCCGTCAATTGTGTGTTCACGCCGCTCACAGCCCCTCGATATCAACATCATCACTCATGCTGGGTTGAGTGCCATGTGGCCCAGCGGCCCACCGCGCACTGGCTACTGTCTCTCATGGCTTCAGTGTGCATATATGGTTACACCGCTCCTTGTCAAATGCAGCCCAGCACATATTCGCTTCTATGCTCGCGTTGCCGCTCGTACCCTGTGTGCCGCTACTGCGGATATGTACAGCCGCTTGCCCCATCTGGCCGCCTCCATCGCCGCCCGACATGCCCCAGCTTTTACTCACTATAAATGTGATGCTTATGGAACATACATGGCCACACGCGCCGCTCTCGACGCACTACTCGACCTGGGCGAATGGATTGCCGCTTCCACGTGCGGCGTTGCCTGTGTGGCCGGTTCGGGCCTCATCGAACGGCTCTGCCTACTGATCGATGCAACCAGCGAGGCTACTTACCACACCTTGCTGACGCCTCTGCGTGTGTATGTCCTTACTCGCACATGGTACCCTCATCGCCGCCGTCGCTCCTTCCGTGCTTGCATCACACCGGCCTCTATCACTGCAGACGTTGTGCGGGTTGCTATGTTTCTGATATGCGATGCCGCCAGCGTCGCTGCCCGTTTCACCACGGCTGCCACTCGCCGCCCCCTGACCTTTGTGCTGCTGCTTTCTATGTTCTGGCTACCGCTTACCGCTGGCGCCCCCGATGACGACTCCTCCAGCGGCCCGCGCTGCACCACTTTCGACGGTCAGAATGCTCATTTCACAGCATGGTTTATCGGGTTTACCGGTTGGGTCTGCCGGCGCCGTCCTGAGCTCGCCAATCTACTGAAGAATGATGCCGCCAACTCGAGCCCTGTACCTGCTAACGCCAATATGCCGACGGATGCTGAGGCTAAAACCATCAAGGCATGGGACCTGCTGAATATACAGCTCTACGGTGCCCTGATCTCTTTTGTTTCTGCACCACTGCAGGCCAGCCTTTATGTCAGTGCAAGTAATGATGGTGTTGCAGCTGTTGCTAAGCTTCGCGAGCGATTCGCCGCTCAGGATAACGGCGGCGACCGTGCCTCAGCCCTCACACGTGTCATGATGCGCTACATTGATGAGAAGGCGCCCCTGTCCTTGGCTGATCTCACTAATCAGTATGATAAGATGCAGCTCGCTATCACCGACACCGTTACCGCTGGTGGAACGCGCCCCGATGAGCTTTTACTCGTCTCCATGTTCGAGAATGCACTGCCACCATCATATGCTCAGATCCGCCAACTTGTGCGCTATAAGGCACATCAGACCCTCGATGCCTACTATAACGACTTACTTGCTCAAGTCAAGGCCGAAATTGACTCCACCCGATCTACTACTCTTGGTGCTTTCGCCCTTCATGGCACGGAAATACCGCCAGGAGGGGGTCGTGGCCGCGGCCGCGACCGCGGTGGTCGCAATGGCGGTCGTGGAGGTCGTGGTCACGGCGGCGCTGGCATGTCTCCTAACCCTTGCTTCAACTGTCTGTCGGGCGAACATACTCGTGATCGCTGCAATGTACCCGCCGTCACATGTGACCATTGCGCAGCCAACCACAGGTCGGAATTGTGCCCACGTGGCCCTGGAGGGCCGGCACGCGATGCACTCGGTCCCAATGCGCGTCGCGCCCTTCAGCGCCAGGCCGATGCCGCTACAGCAGCTCAGAATGCGCACACCATCCAGACCGCTGCCGCCGCCGTTGCCACTCCGCCTGCTGCCCCCTTGCCTAATGATATGGCGATGCTCGCCATGCAGTATCGCGCATGGCAGGCTGGACGTGCCTCTAGTACGAGCACCTTGCCGGCGGTCCCTCAGACAGTTACCCCTCAGAACCTTGCACCTCCAGATGACTTTGAGGCTTTCATGTCTGCTGTTGGTGGGCAGCATGACCCTTCCGGTGCTATCCATCGTCGCGTCCACCTCTCATCGGCTGTTATACCGCACTCGCCCGTCTATACCGCCAAGGCAGGCTCGCCGCTCTCTGTGGTTGGATATGTTGACTCCCAGGCGACGCAGTTCGTGGTTCCATCTGTTGAGTTCTTACTGCGCATCGCAAATCCAAACCCTTCTTCCGCTGTTGCCACTGCCAATGGCTCTGTCTTGCCCACCGCCATTGGTGTGATCGGCCTGCATCTCCTAGATGCCTTGGGTAAGTACCACTATTTCGAGGTTCACGACGTGCTCGTCATGCCCACCTGCAGCCACGTGCTCTATTCGCAACCCTACATGCGCGAGCACCATGGTCTGCGGCATTATCTGGATGATGGCTACATCCTCCTACCGTCTAGTGACCGCCTGACCGTCAAGCGCCCGTCTTACTCCATGGAGATGACGTTTGGACCTCCCTCCTCTGCTCACCCCGCTCGCTCAACCGCGGCACCCTCTCGTGATAAGGGTGCTGATAGCCAGCAGCCTGTCCCTCAGGCTCTCCTATGGCAACGTCTCGGTTTCCCTAGTGAGCATGCTTGGCGTCACGTTCAGGAGGTTACGATCGACCACGGGCTGCCTGGCACGGCCCACCTCCGTTTTGACTTTGGCGTGACCGATGCTGTTGCACGTGCACGCTCACGTGCTCTGCCTTTCCATCGCCTGCGTGACCCGAACCAGCTTCCGTCACCTGGCAGTGTCCTGTACCTCGACTTTGCTGGGCCCATGATACCAAGCTACCCGCATAAATTCCGATATTACATCGGTGTGGTTGATGCCGGCTCGGGCTATTCTCGGCTCTTTGCCTGTCACTCGCCCAATAATGTTGCTGCACGTGAGGCTCAGGAGGTGTTCCTTTCTGATCTCCGCGCTCTCATGGGCCTTTCTCATCCGCTCTGCCCGCACGTTGTTGTTACCGACCAGGGCTCTGCATTTATGTCGCATAACTTCCGTGACTTTCTTGCACTCGATCAGATTCGTCATCGGCCTTCCGCTGTCTACACTCCGCAGCAGAACGCGTTTGTTGAGCGCATGTGGGGTACACGCTTTGCTACTGCGCGCGCCCTTCTCGCCCACGCTCGCCTCGGCCCGTCCTTCCACCCCTTTGCACTTCAGACCGCCAATTGGATTTGGAACCGCCTTCCCCTCGACTCGCGCGGCAACCTTTCCTCCCATTTCATCCTTGCTCGTCGCCATGCTTCCCTCGCCTACCTACGTTCGTTTGGTTGCCTTGTCCGTGTGCTTGTTCCGCTGCCCGTCCGTGACGGCGACCGTCACTTTGCGGACCGCGGGTACCTTGGGATCAACCTCGGCCCCTCAGAGCAGTCGCCTGCTACTGTTGTTTATGTGCCTGGCCAGCGTCGTTTCTTTGTCACCCGTCAGGTGGTGTTCTACGAGGACGTATTCCCCGGTACTCGTGATGTTGATTCCGCCTGGCTTGAGGTGTCTGCTGCGCCTGGCGACGAGGGGGTGGCGCTGGTGCCTGTTGATGCGCCTCCTAACGCGCAGCCCCTACGCATTGAATCTTCGCCAGATCGCCCACCTTCGCAGCTCCCGCCTCCTCAGCCTGCGGAGCCTATCCGTGTCTCTCCCGGCACTGAGGACCCTGTCCCGCCAGCTGCCGGCGACGCTCTGCCGTCACCTCCGCCAGCACCTTCTCCTGCTACGAATGCTGGGCCGTCGTCACCCGCACCGTTCACTCACCATCCGGTTACTGGGCGCCGCCTCCCGAAACACGACTCTGGGCTCCCTACTGACCCTCAGTCGCACACCTTTCGTCGTGTGCTTCCCCAGCGCTCGCGTGGCAGCCACTACACCAACCCCACCGTCGCCACCACGCCTGGTGCCATCCTCAATGCTGTTCTTCTTATGGCTGCTATAGATTCAGGGTCTCCTGCCTTTGCATACGAGACCAACATCAGCGGCCTCGATCCAGTTTTCACCGTCACGTCCACTGCTGATTTTGGTGACATCCCCATCCCTCGTGGGTACCGCCAGGCGCTCACATCTCCATGGGCCGACTACTGGCGCGAGGCCATCGCCGCTGAGCTCAATGGCCTGATTGCTAACCATACTTGGGACGTGATGCTCGCCATGGACATGCCCGAGGGCAGCAACTTGATGAACTGTCACATGGTCTTTACCGTCAAGCGTCTCTCCGATGGCGTCATCGAGAAGTTCAAATGCCGTCTTGTCGCCAACGGCAACACTCAACGGTACGGTGTTGACTTTGATCGCATTTTCAGCACCGTTGTTAAGATCAGCACCATCCGGTTGGTCCTTGCGGCTGCGGCTGCGCATGATTATAATCTCACCTCGATTGATGTGCGTCAAGCTTACCTTCAGGCTACAATCTCTGAGGACCTTTACATGCGCATGCCGCCTGGTTTGCCGTCCACTGATTCTCATGGCCGTCAACTGGTGGTCAAGCTCCGTAAGAGTCTATACGGCCTTCGCCAAGCTGGACGCGAGTGGGGCTTACTCCTCACATCCTTCCTCGTTTCATGGGGTTTCAAGCAGTCTGCCGTTGATGTGTGCCTCTATACTTACACCAAGGGCGACAAGTTCATTTGGCTGCTTGTGTGGGTCGACGACTGCGTCATTGTGGACAACGACCATACCCTTCGTGATGCTTTTGTTCGTGCCCTCAATGCGCGCTTTCCGTTGAGCGATAAGGGTGTGCTCGAGTGGATTCTTGGTGTGAAGGTGACTCGTGACCGCAAATCCTCTACTCTCACGTTGTCACAGGAGCTGTATGTCCGCGACCTCATCAAGCGCTTTGCTCATTTGTTGTCCGGCGTACGCCGTGCGGTCGAGTCGCCAATCGATAGCAATGTCGCCCTCTCTCCCGAGCAGTCGCCGAAGGCCGGCACCGCCGAGTATATTGCGATGAGTTCGTACCATGATGAGTACATGTCACTCGTCGGCGCGTACTTGTGGCTTGCAAACGTTTCACGCCCCGAACTCTCTTTCATCTCCTCTCAGCTTGCTCGTTTCGTGTCCAACCCTGGTAAGGTCCATTTCACAGCGGCGGTGCGCGTCCTCGCTTACCTCTCCTCTACTCGTGATCGTGGTCTTGTTTTTCGCCCTCGGCGTGCGTTGCCCTTGCGCATCTACGTCGACTCTGATTGGGCGGTCAAGTTTTCCATCTCGGGTGCCATCTTTACCTTCATGGGCTGCCCCGTTCATTGGTTTGCAAAGACTCAACGTTCAGTTTCCATGTCCAGCACTGAGGCAGAGTTCTTCGCCGCCATGATGGCAGCACGTGATGGTGTTCACCTGCGCGATGTACTTGTAGACCTGTCCCTCTTTACGCCAGGCCCTACCACTGTGCGCTCGGACAATAAGTCGGTCTCTGACCTCGCCCTTGACGCCATTGCCTTCAAGAAGACCAAACATATCATGCGCGCTGCCGAGTTTCTGCGTGACTTGTGCATGCGTCAGGTGTTTGCCGTTGTGTGGATCTCTGGAGAGGAAAACCCGGCCGATATCTTCACAAAGGGTCATTCGGTGCCTGCCTTTAAGGCATACATGCGCATTCTCGATAAGCTTGACGGTGTGGACTGATTATCTACGCCCTCGCCGCGCTTGAGCCACTCGATTGCTCTCATTTTTCTCGTTTCGCTGCGACCGTCTTCGGTGCTGTTCCTTGCGGCTCATGCTTCTGTGCCCTCACCCTTGGCTCGGTCAGGAGGGGGTATTGCACCGCGTTGCGGACAGTACATTACGGACAGTACAATATAGAATTAATGGTACGTCGTAGGGTGAAATCCGGCGGGCGTAATTGTTTTGTATTCTCTAGAATCTCGTGAATTGACTCCGCGCATGGCTCTTGTCCTTCTCGCGGCGGCTGTCGCCGCCGCTCGCGTGTCCGCTTCGCCTCTCCAGACGAATGCGGCTCGACAGGCCGGTAGGTGGCCAAGGCCGTGGCCAAGGATACGGGCTCGCGGAGGCTCGGGGGCACCGGCTCTGGGATGCAGATGAGGTTGCAGTCCATGAGCATTTGGTATTCGCGCGGGATCTTGCCCCCAGGCCGCATCGACCGGGCACTGGCGACCCCCCCGCGCGGCACCTCCAGGGAAGGGAGGACAAAGGCCCGCGTCCACTGCTGAACCTGCCGGTCGAGGTACGCCAGGAGGTCGTCGAGAGCGGGCGTGCTGTGGCCCCATTTGTTAGGTGCCAGGTCGCGGGGGGTCGGCTTGCAGTCCACCAGCGCGGTGGCCAACGAGTGCAAGCGATCGGTCCAGTCGCTGCTCGGGGAAGTGAGGATGTTGCGGAGACCTTGCGCGGGCGCCGGTCCCTCCAGCCAGAGCGGCAGGGGGAAGGCCAGGAGGAGCTTGACGCAAGAGAGAGAGATGCTGCCCAACTCGGCGGGGACGGACAGATAATAGACCAATGGGGTGTGGGCGAGCGGGCGCGTGAAGGCGATGCCCACCCGCCGGGCGTCGTGAAAATGGAGGTGGAACGCGTCGTGGAGCGCGGTGAGCCGGCGTAGAAGGAGCTGACACGTGGCTTGCACGCGCGAGCCGTTCGTCAGTTCGGCGGGCGTGGCTCGTACGCGCGGGTCGCCTGGGGGGTCGGTCGCCGCGGACAGCATGCCGCGTAAGGCGCCGTGGTACCACTTGATGCAACCGGGTAGGGCGGAGACCTCGGGGACCGACCGGGGGATGGATGCATAGCTTGCTATGCACTGTATGTAAGGGAGGCAGCAGCATCGGACACCGCCCTCAGTGGGAAACGCGCAAAGGAGAAGCCGCCCTAAAACGGGACGGTTACACCAGCGCACTAATAGTACTTTGTACTTTCACGCTTCGCGTGCCGCTGAGAACAGGGGGGTGGCCGCGGCTGCTGCTTGTTTTGTGCCCCGGCGGGGAGGCCCCGGCTCGCTGTGATGCCTCCAACAGCGGCGGTTGACCCAGTCTCCCATTTTTATGGCATGGCTGGCAACGCTGTGACTAACGGCGCTGCTTTTCGCAACTCGCTGGCTGATGCTGGGCCGATGCAGGTGGCCGCCGCGCATTTTCTGGCTGTAACCTGCCTGGCCTTGCTCCCGCCAGTCGTCTCGGGGCGGATTGACATCACAATGCGGCTCGTTTGCTTCGTGTTTATGCCCGCATTCATTTTCTCCGCGGCCCTCGACTCGAGGCGTGGCATCTTCTATCCGCAGCCAGCCAGGGTTGCCGCTTTTATCAGGACCTTGGTGGCTGGCGGGATCTCGATGGATGCGGTACAATCGTTCAAAGAGCTTCGTGAGCGTATTTTGACGACCGCTTCATAATTACCGGCCGCGGATCGCGCCCTTGACGTGCACGATGTCAATGCACCGATGGTTGACAATACTCTTTGGCTGCACTTCCTTCGCCCCATCTCTGTGCGTGGTGTGGAGCCCTGCAACTCTTTGTTGGCAGATCTCTTGTGCCTTATTCCCGGCGTCTTCGTGGATATCACCGTGCCCATGGATGACGAGCAAGAGGCGTGCATTTCCTCGCTCATCCCTACCACAAGTGCCGCCAGTGCTGGGGCTTTTCAAGTCTGTGGTCTGGTGATAGGCCGCTTCCGCAGCCGGCAACGGGAGACACGGGCGTCTGCTTTCGTGGCGTACGACTCCATCTTCGATGAAGTGCTGCGTTTGCGCATGGCCAGTGCGGAGGAACGCTTCCAAGCGCTTTTTGACCGGTCATACGTGAGCTTTTTCCCAAATTTCCTCATTGCCTTCCCTGAGGCCTCGACGGGGGTTCTCATGCGCCATGCTGTGGCGGAATATGGCATCCTCATTGGTGTCACGGGTAGCTTTGTTGACACCACCGTCTCCGCAATTCATGGCTCAGTCTCGTCGCTCCTCGACATGCTCAAAGTCGAGACGTCTGCCACCTACACTCTCACCCGCATGCAAGTGCTCGTTCGGCTCCACCGCGACTTGCGGGGAGGGCGGTCAGTCCAGTCGTCCTCCTTTTCTCCGTCTGGGGCGGGTGCTCCGGAGGTTCAGGTGGGTGCTGACTCCGATCAATACGACAAACTTCTACGTGACCCCGACTTTCATGATTTACACACGCGAGTCGTCGCGGTCGCGCACAAGGAAGCTTTCGAACTGGTTCATAAACCCAAATTTCCCACCTTCGCGGAAGGGTTTGCGCGCGAGAGACCTGGCCAGCGGGCCGCGACACGGGACAGCGAACGAGTGCGTTTCCAGGGCTGAAAACATGATGGATCTATCAGGGGGTGTGGAGGGAGAAGGGATGTGCGAAAATCCTGCGTCCGCGCGGTTGCAGAGGCTGCTGGGAGAGCGTCGGGACTCCGCCTGTGCTCAAGCGACGCGCCTGAACATTCAAGTCTGGGTGCAAGACGAGAGGTACGTGTTAAAGGGGCGCAATGATGCGGCGACAATTGCGCGGGCTGCTGCCGCGGTGCGTGGTGTCGTGGGCGAACTGCTGGCACCTTACGAAGCTTTCGCAGCAAGCAGGGTGAGAGCAAGGGAGGCGAAGGGCAGGGTCAGCGGTTTCTATGAGATCAAGTTGGTGGGAGCGACGCGGGCACTGGTGGATTCTGGGATTGCAAGGCTGGCAGGAGCCGGGTTTCACAGGCTGGTCAAAGAGGATGATTTTGCGAACGATGACTGCTTCACAGTGATTGTACCGAAGGAAATCTGCGTGGGTACGCTGGTCGCCGATTTGGCAACCCTGGCGGACGTAACTACGTTGGCGTATGAAACAGGTGGCGGAATGCCGGGAGCTGGGTTTGACAAGGCTCGGATAGTGGTCAACGGCAAGATGGAAGACGTCTTAGTACGTGCGCCCACGCTGGCACGTGTCGATGATGGGCTGGTTACAATGTTCCCGGTCAAAACTGGTAGCACCTCTGCTGCAACTGCTGGCAAGCCAACAGAGCTGGCGTATACTGTCGAGCGGTACATGGCGATGCCGGGGCGTACTGCTGCACGTGCGGGAACGCTCAAGCTGGGGCTGCTGGCCATTGGTATTGACAGGGCTGACACAAATGTGGGGCGCCCGCTGCGGCAATTTCTGGCTGAACTGTTCATGGCATCTGAGGAGGACGTACGGTTCTTCTCTCTCCACAGAAAGGGGTTTGCGGACGGCGCGTTTGAAGTGACAGTACCGGACACGGCGGACAACAGAGAACAGAAGGCTGCGCTGGTTGGCATGTGCGAAAAGGGAGGGTGGAAACCGGACGCTGGTGATGGGCTCCTCTTGTACCATGACCCAGCCCCGCCCTCTCTGCTGTTTGCAGTGGACAAAACCAAATTGATGTCGGCGGTGCGCAACTTCGAACCGGACTACGTCGACGTTGGAGAAAGGGTGGAGGCGGAGCATAAGGAGGCGATGGAGCACCTTACGGCGCAACTAGGGGCCGTGATGGAAAACGCTGCGGCGGATCGGGCAGCCTTAGCGGCGGGACAGGCTCACCTGCGTTCTGAGTTGCTGGCACAGGCTGAGATGCAGGCGCAGGCGATCAAGGAGCAGGCGGAAGCAGCGAAGGCCAGCCGACTACAGACCGAGGAGACACTCGCGGCGCTGCAGGCGCAGACGGCTGGCATCGTCGAGGTCGTGGGACAACAGCGCGAGCTGGTCATGGCCGCACATTCGAGGGCGGACAGCGGGGAGAGGTCTGCGCAATCTATTACTGGGGCGCTGGCGGCTCTGATGTTGCGTGGAGAAAGGATGGAGGATAGGATGTGCCGGAGCATGGGCTTGACGAGGACGTGGGAGGAGAAGGCACCTCCTCGCCCGCTGGAGGTACAGAAGGCTCTTTTTACTGTGAGAGATGTTCGGTCATTGGCCGGGGAGTGCATCGAGGACGAGGGAGAGGAGACTGGCGAGGTGGAGGGCGAACCTGAGGTGGAGGGTGAAATCGAGAGCGAGGGGGAAGAGGAAGGGCACGCGCAGGACGGGGATGCGGAGGCAGAGGAGGGGGAGGAGGGCTCTGACGCGTTCGAGCCTTTGGAACTGCCGGAGGACGAGGCGAGGGCTGAGCTGGAGGCGATCCAGAAGGAGATGGCAGAACGCAGGCTCCAGGAGCTGGCGGAGGCTGATGCGAGGGCTCGACGCAGTGCGGTTACGTCGGCACGAAAACTGGCCGAGGCGCAGGCGTCGGCCAGGCGCGCTGCACTTCGTAAGACACGGGCGTCGTCCGCAGTGTCGCCTCCAAGGGAATTGGTGCGGGCTCGACACTCGGGTGATGCGCCTACGACTGGGGAGACGCACAGAAGGGCCAAGGCAGGCAAGTCAAGGATGGCGGAGACACAGTCGGTGATGGACAGGTGCGCGCTCGACCCTAGTGCGGGCATGCGGAGCGGCGTCGGAAGAACCTTCGGCTTTGCGGGACAGGGGTGCTGGGTGTTTGTTTGGATGATCGGCATGATGATTGGTCACGGGGTGAGGGCAGAGGGTGGGCAGACGAGGGGGAGGGATTTGGCAACCCTGAACGAGGGAAGCGGAGGCGGCCTGTTCCGGGAGCCGATGAAGCTGAAATCAGGGGTTTGGAGGAGTGCACACGGACTGGTGGGGTTGGGCAGGACCTTCGCGGGTGGGCGCGCCCTGTCGAGGAAAAGAGAGTTGAGGTATGCCGCGTTGTTACAGTTGATCGGAGTACTTCGAGAGCAGCAGACGACAGTGCATGCACACGATGATTCCGGGAGCCAAGAACATAGGCGGGCAGCAAGGGGGGGAGGGATCGGGGCTTGCCAGGAACGCAGGGGAGCTGTGAGGACGTCGGCGGGGGAGTGGCGAGAGGGAAGGAAAGGAGGGGGAGATGACGTGCCGAGAGCGGCAGAGGGGGGGCCGGGGACGAGACTGCACAAGAAACATGGCGTTTCAGGGATTTGCGGATGCAGCGCCGGGAGGAAGGAAGGGAATACAGGGGGGAAAGTCTGGGTCGGGGCAGGCGGAGCTTGGGGAGGGGAGGGGAATGAACGCGATGGATTGGGGAAGTATGTTCAGCTTGCTGCAATGAGGCATCCCGTATGTACGGGTCGCTTACATATGACGTTCTCGCTGTTCCGCATGTATTTGCCATGTGCATGTATGGTCGAATTACCGGATTACGTGCAGAGGCAACGGGTTTTTCCTTTTAAATTGGAATTTTTCCTTCGTACTGGGCAACGGTTTTTAATCTGGAGGGCGCGAGGAATTTTATTGGAGCCGTCAAGGAGCCGATGGGCAGTGAGAAAGAGTATTCCTGGATTGGGGGACTTCCGGGGTCTGGGGGAAACAAACGGCAGTATTACTGGAAGGGACCGCCGACGAATTTCGGAGATGACATCTTGTCTTTTTTTCGACGGGCGCAAATTGAAAAGCACGCCGACAGCAATCAATTCAATTTACGGCTGGATTAGGGTTTTTGAGGAGGGGGACGAAGTTCGGTTAACTTTGAGACTTTTCCCGATTTTTTCCGAAAAAGCTGGCCGACAGTTACGCGAGGGTTTCAGCGAGGATGCCGCTCGGGACGACCCCCGCGACGCTCCCGAGGTGGGCGATGATGGCGATCGAGGAGCTGCAGGCGGCCACGAGGTGGTCACGACACTGGCAACCGGAGCATTGGGGAACGTCACTGGTGGTGGGCGAGATGGTCGTCACTGGAGATGCAGCCGCAGGAGCGAGAGCTGGGTGCCTGTCTGTGCGTTCCGCCCAGCTCATGGTGGCATTGGTGCGCGAACGGGTGCAGATCAGAGAGCGAGTGGCGGCAATGTGGGCGATATGCTGCTGTGCGGAGAACTGCCAGGAGGTGCTCGCTGTGCTGGCGCTGCTGGCTGCAAACTTGGAGGAGTGGTGTGCTGCTTGCCAGGAGTGGGCTTCAGCAGTGCTGGCTGCAAGGGCGGCATGGGAGGAGCTCGAGACCAAAGTGTCGGTAGTATCCAGGTATCACCCGGCGAACGTGCTTTGGCGGAGGGCGATGTCGCGTGCGCGGGGATTCGTCCGGCCTGGCAGGGATGGGAGACAGGAGGAGCGAGACGAGCAGCAGGTGCTGGCGGGGGTGCGCTCGACTGCCTGGCTGGAGAGGCCGGTGCGGCTGCTGCATGCAGGTCGCTGGCTGACAGCCCACTGCAGGGCACACTTGCTGCGTTTGGAGGAGAGGCGACGCGCTCAGTTGAAGCAGGCACTGACATGGCTTGCCGAACTGGAGAGACACCAGACGATGCGGAAGCTGAAGGAGGAGACGGAGGCTGCTGCAGCTGTGAGACAACAGCATCCGCCCTCGGAAATGGCGAAGTGGTTGAAGGGCGAGGGGGTGCTGGTCATCAACCACCAGTGGTGGCTCGATGGTTGGGACAAAGACATGTTGCTGCCGGCGGTGCAGGCCGTCTTGCAGCGGGACGGCGCCCATGCACGCGTGTTCAGGGTTGCCATTTCGATGGTCAGACGAAGAGCGACATATACGTCGACGTCGATCACGGCAGGGCAGTGGATGCGGCCGCTGGAGGTGGAGGAATTCCGGGGAGTGCCGCAGTCGTGGACACAGTCGATGCTACCCGGCGCGACGGGCAGGAGGCATTCATTGTGCCAGCGGGAGGTCGACGCGACAAGAATGCGGGACCTGCGTGTACACAGACGGAAGGGATGCTGGCTGGTGAGCGCACGCAGGATCATAGCGGACGTGGCGCGCAGAGGCCTCCCGGTGGGAGCGGCACAGTGGGGGAAGAGGGCGAGAGCCTTGCTGCGTGGGGCTTTGTGCCACATGGTGGACGCAGCGGATCCAACGCCGACACTGGTGGCCTCGCCCTCGCAGTTGCTGTACAGGGTGGGAGACGGACAGATGTGCACTTTGGCGGTGGAGGAGGTGGCGGCCATCATGGAGGTTTCACTGGTGGAAAATCCGACGTTGGGCGCGATACTTTTGGGATATGTGGAGGTGGGCCTAGGCAGGTCGCGGGCGCCACTTTCTGCGCTGCAAGCCTACGCGGCTCTGGCGGACAGCATGCATGTGGGGGCGGTGGCTGCGGTCGTGAGCAGAGGATGGGAGCTGGTGCTACAACGACATGCGAACGCCACCTTCAATGTCGTGAGGGTACATACGTCGTGCGCAGGGGTGGTGAATGCTGGATTCTTGGCGGTCGAGCGAGCGCTGGGAGAGCGACATGTGGCTACGAGGCTCGTGGTGGCTACGGAACTGGTGGCATGGAGGCGGGAGGCACTTGCTGTGCAGTACCCGCACGCACTACTGCTCAGGCAGGCGTCTGGGTGGAGGGCGTTCAGGAGGCACGCCCACGTCCTGGTGGCGTCGTGGCCGTGCAAACCCTACAGCACGGCGAATGTGGAGGGGAGAGTGGCGGCGTCGGTGTGGACGGCTCGGGCTTGGGAGAATACGGTGTTGTTCGGCAGCATCCTGGCGGGGGCGTGCTCGCAAGTGGGAGGCCCCCCGTTATTGTTGGTGTTCGAAAACGTGGCCGGGCTACTCACGCGCAGGAAGTGCAGGCCAATGCTGCAGCACATTCTGGGGGAGATGGCACTGAGTCCGTTCACGTGGTTCTCGCAGATAGTATGCGCTCGCAAGCACTCAGGGGGACAATGTTTGCGTCCTCGTTTGTTCCTGGTAGGGGTGCTGCGTCGGCCGCCGTCAGCAGAAGCAAGTTCGATATGAAGAACGTACAGATACTTCGGGCGTCGGTAGCGAGATGGGGGGGTGAATGTAAACGTGGCGCGTCTCTGGCACAGGGCGTGACGGCGACTGGGAAGAGTTCCCGACTGCCTGGAGCGCCTGCGCCAAATACGAAAGTTGCGTGCTCGCCCGGCCGTGCGCCTGCACATCATTGGGAGCTGAGGTGGGACGTGAGGAGGGCGGGTGCTGACGGACCCGGTTGCCGTGCCCCAGATCTTACGGGGGCCACTGGGACATCGGTGGTGCGCAGAGGTGACGCGGACAGCACCTCCGGGGCGCGAGGCTCGGCGCTGAGGCGGGCAACGACACCGCTCGCAAGGACGTCGCGGGGGACGAGTCGCCGGGCAGGAAGTGGGTGGCGGGCAGGTGGCGGGAGCTGGCACAGGGGTGGGCCTTGGCGGGAGGACGCGGAGGATCGTTGGTGCAGATGGTGGAAGCATTGGGTGGCCATGGCGTGGACAAGGGGGGGGAGGAGAATGCGTGACGGCAGGGGGGGGTTGGAGGCGACGGTGCTGAATGGTAGGAGGAGGGACTGGCAAAGGTGGAAAGGGGCAGGAAGGCCAACGGCACGATGGTTGGAGGGGGCGCTCCGGGCGGCACTTGAGAAGATGGTGTTGGGGGATCGCGGAGGGGTCAAGGTGAGCGCTGGGAGGCGCGGGAGCTGGTGGAGGTTGGGCATGTTGGGCGGCGGTACACGGGGAGGGATGGAGGCAACGGAGGGCACGTTCTGGCCACCTATCACGGGACGCAGTTTTGGTGGTTGGCGCTGGCTGTTGTGGTGGGGAATCATATGGTGGCAACTACAGTGCGTGGGAGGGGTGGACACTACGTGGAGTACGTCTGCAGGCGATGGCTTGAACTCGGTGGGGAAGGCCATGGCCACCGTGTGGGCAGCTCGAGCGGCGGTGGCTGCGACGAGGGTGCAGAGATGGATCCGCAAGAAGTGGCATGGGGGTAGGCTGGCACCAGACAGAGGGGACACGGTGACTCGGATGTTCAAGGCTGCCACTTGGAACACTCAGAAACTCCACGTGCGGGACAGAAAGGTGTCTATGGCGGCCGCGACGAAACTGGCGTGGCTCGAGCAGCGGCTGGAAGACTCGGCATGCGACGTGGTGGCGTTCCAGGAGCTCGATGGATCCATGCAGGCACTGCGCAGGTTGCGACGCTGGCTGGTGCGGAGAGGATATGCGGCGGCGGTACTTCCGGGCAAGGGGGCGGTCAACGGAGTGGCGGTTGCTTGGAGGGAGGAGACGGTGGCGCTACAGGGCAACGCTACTGCCGTCGCTGAGAGAGCGCTGGCAGTCAGACTAACCCGTCTGGCGGACGGCAGGGAGTTCGGCGTGGTTGCAGTGCATGGGCTACATGGGCAGGAGGATGCCTGCTGCGAGCAGTTGCGTACGGTGCGGAGGTGGCTGCACGAGCAGGAGGGAGGGATTGTGCTGGGGGATATGAACAGAGTACCGTGCACGAGGTGGAGAACCGGGACACATGAGATGAGCAAGGCAGACGAGCTGTTACGCTCGTGGCAAGGATCGGGGGGATGCAAGTGCTGTACTGCGAAGGTGGACCCGCAGGATTCGGATCTCGACTTGGCTGAGGTGGTGGAGGATGCGGCACAGAAAGGAGCGAATAGCGGGCAATTCACGCGGGCGGAGAGTCGCGGAGGTCAAATACTGAGGTGGACGGCGCGGCTTGACCAGATCTGGGCGATTGGGGCTGAGACTGGCGGATGGAGCCTACACAAGAGAATTGCGGCTGAAGGAAGGGGGCCGGAGGAAAGGGGTGGAGGACTCCTTTCGGATCATGCTTGGGTCGAGGCGTCGCGTCTGGTGCACCACGTCGTGAGGGAGGAGCGACCTACGAGAAGAGGAACAGGAGGGGTCGCCTCGGCCGAGAGGGTGGAAAGACAATTTGCGCAGTCGGAGTGTTTGGCAGAGGCGAGCTTACGACAACGGGAAGGCGAGTGGGCGGAGTCGGTGGGCATCCTCACAAGGGGGGTGGTGGAGGCTCACCGGGGAGCCAGGGAGAGGGAAAGGGCGGAACAGGGGGCGGGCGGTCTGGTGCGTCAGGCAGGGGGCGTGAAGCAAATGGTGTCATCGTGGAGGACGTTGCTCCGGACTTGCGCTCAGATCCTGCGCACAGACGGAGCTCGGGCACTGGCGGCACGGCGGCAGCTGATATACCACAGGGGCACAGGACTCAACGAGGTCCGGAAGAAATACGCGATATGGGGAGCGGAGAGAGTCGCACATGAGGTGATGGCAAGGTGCAGGAGCAGGTTGTGCTACTGGAGTAAGCTGGCTGAGAGGCAGTCGAGGAGGGAGGCGCAGACAATGCTGGACCAGATCAGGGAAGCGGAACGGTCTGTTGAGGGGGCTCCGCAGATTGCGATGGAACGCATTCGCAGGGCTTTGAGGAAGCGCAAGTGTCAGGGAGGCAATATAGCCATGCAGAGGGTGTTTCGACACGATGACAAAACACAACCGACAGTAAGCAGCCCGCTCGAGGTTCCGCGGGCGATGCAGGACATTGGGAGCGGCCAGCAGGACAGATTCAGAGACGAAGGGTGTTGCGTGTCTGCCTTCCAGGCGTTCTCGGATTGCTTTTGTGCGCAGTGGCCGACCATGCGGATGGAGGAGGACGAGACGACGTGGTCTCTGGACAAGGCGCTAACCTTCCCGATGTTTTTGGCAACGCTGCAGAGAATGCGCAGAAGAAAGGCGGTGGGTGCGGATGGTCTGGGGGTGGACATGCTTCTGGCGCCGGGGGTACCAATGAGAGTGCTGCGGCTGTACTACCAAGGACTGAGGGAATGCGCATTGGCCAAGACGTTTCCGGAGGCGTGGAAGAGGGTCATCTATGTGCTGCTGGTCAAACCGAGAAAAGACCGACGTTTGATACAAGAGCGAAGGGATATCGCGCTCATGGCGCAGGGCATGAAGGTACTGGGCAGGATGATGCTGTCCTCTGCATTCTACGACATGGAGTCCAGATTGGCGGAGGAACAATTGGGCTGGACTAAGGCGGTGGGTGCCTCGGAGGCGAGCCTGATGCTGCACCTTGCCTTACAACTCGCACGAAGGCGGCGCAAACCTATGTACGTCCTCTACGTCGATCTGCGCACGTTCTTCCCGGCAGTGCACAGGCCGAATGCGACAGTGAGCGAACTGCTCAAGGGGCTACCCTCGGAATTCGTGGACACGGTGGGCGCGCTGTTTGGCGAACTAACCGGGGTGTATGATTCGGCACACGGACTCAGCGAGCCATTTAGACTGTACATGGGAGTGCTCATGGGAGACGTCTTGAGTCCTGACCGTGCGAAGATCCTGTTGGACGCAGTGGCTCTTGCCATTCGGGCGACGGCGATCGGGGCGGAGCTGGGGGACGCAGGGGATGGTAAGCGACTCTTACAGATACTGTACGCCGATGATTGGGCAGGGCTGTTCGGGTGCGTCGAACAGTTACAGGTCGCATGGTCGATGTGGAATGCGTTCACGGTCGCCTCCGGGTGTGCACTGGGTATTGCAAAGCTGGACAAGACAGTGGTGGCAGGTGTGGGGTATGACAAGGATGGGACGCCCTTCGAAGCGTACATTCCGGTGTTGTACACGCATGACGGGAGGCGCGTGTGCAGAGCGACTATACATGACGACTACCCGCACATGGGCAGGCTTCGGAGAGTGCATGGGGTGGTGCGAGGAGAGGACGCTCGCATGCGGCAGACGTGGAGGGGGTTCCTGGAGCAGATGCGGTCCTTCAAACTAAGAGCAGGTGAATTCATGGAGGCCGCGAACATTTTGACCAGAGGACTCGGGGGATCTTGGGGGGCGTCAAGCTACAGCACATGGAAGGCGTGCGAGGCGTTGGAAGCCAACTTCCGCTCGGTGTACAACGCGAAATTTGGTAGATCATGGAATACACCGAGACTCTCTCTGTATGGAGGCAGCAAGACAAGGCCTAAGGTGCACTTTTATGAAACGATGGTGCAGGCGTTATGGCGGACCGCGACGCGGGCGATGGCCGCGGCTGAGAGCTGCCAACTGCGTGACACTGTCCAGGAGGCGTTGGCGGATGCTCTACACTCGTGGGGTTGCCGAGAGGATCCGGCAAAATGGGATGGGAGGCATGTGCTTCCGGCCTTGCGCAGGTCGTTACAGACGGATGACGTGCGGTATCTGGCCGACGCTATCCTTATGATCTACATTGAAGTGTGCACATCGTGCGGGGGTTTCGAGTGGGAGGGGGGGGAGGAGGCGGCAGGAGGGTTGGCCGTGAAGGACGGGAGGTGGTCAGGGTTTCGGACCGCTGCCTTGTTCGAACCTGTACCTAAGGGTCTTGGGTGTGAGGTGGAGGCAGAGATAGTGACGGCGCACGTCGTGGAAGTGGAACACATGGCGTGCAGAGATAAGGGGGCGTCGAGATGGATGACGTTCGAGGAGGCGGGCAAGAGATGGCCCAGGCTAGGTAAAGAGGCGCGGGGGGCATGGGGGAGGATGGTGGGCGTGCTCGAGAGCACCCAGACCGAGTGCCCTGTGTCGACTTGGAGCCTGCAGGCGTCGCGAGCTGCACAGGGCGGCCGCCATCTGCGAAGGGACGTGCAAAGACAGGGAGGCGTCCTGGGGCCGGGAAAGCAGGGCCCGCTGCGGGACGAGTCGGGCGTGTGGAGCAAGGTAGTGGTAGGGGCGGAGGGCAAGCGCATCTCACTCAAGGGAATCTGGACATTCGTACGACAGACAGTGGAGGCCAGAACCAAGGGGGAGGAGGGACGGGTGCTTCGGGAGCGGTTGGGCAAGAGGCTCTGGGCGGCGTGTGGAGTGAAGACAGCCCCACTGGCGGCTGCACGGAGGCATGGCCTGTCGGCATGGAACGCTTGGAAGCGAGGGGGAACACTGGTGGTGGCACACTTACCGCACCGGGTAGTTCAGTTTGGGAACGAGAGGCGGGCGACTGAGCTGGTAGAAATGGAGGAAGAGATAGAGATGGAGGAGATGGAAACGGGGAGGGCAGCGGCGACTCCATTTGATGAGGGGCTGCGGGTAGACGATCAGGCGAGGCTGCGATGGGAAGACGGGGGCCTGGTGACGGGGGAGGGGGGGCTGGGAGTGTTGGGACAGCTCTTCTGGAACGCGCGGGAAGCTATGGGGGGGACTCCGGTGGTGGATGGGACGAACATGGGAGAGGAGGAGAGGAAAGGGTGGAAGGGTAAAACCTTCGTCTGCCCTAGGGCCACGGGTGATCTATGGGAGAGGCTGCGTCCTTTGGTGAAGAGATGGAGGGTGCAGGCGATATGGGCCATAGACGGGAGTTACAAGGGGAGCACAGATCCGTCGGCTACAACGATGGGAAGGGGGGCGGCGAGACACGACGGGCGCACCGTGTCCGCTGCGCTAGCGCCAGGAGGAGATGATAGTGCGTTCCTGGCGGAGTTCGTGGCACAGCTCGACGTACTCGAGGCAGAGGGGCAGTCGAGAGTGATGATCCTATTCGATTGCACGTCGCCGGTGGAAGCTCTGAACTCGTTTGTTCGATCGCACGACAGGCACAAAGCGGACTTCCGGCGAGACGAGCTGCATTCGACGTGGCTGCGACTGCTGGCTAGGTTCGACGTAGTCATTATGGTGCATGTCTACTCACACAAGGGCGCACTGCCGAACGAATGGGTAGATGTATTGGCGAAGGGGGCGCTCGAACAAGACAGAAAGGAGATACCGACCCTCGGACCGCGACAGCACGTCTCGATGCATTTCGGGAAGCCGACGCAGTGTGTGACGGACGGAGCTGCGGCTGGTGCGTGGGCGAGAGGGGTTGGGCTCCGGGTGATGCGGAAGGCGTCCGTTGATTCGGTGTGGGCAGAGGAGGAGGACGTGCGCCCGAGGAGGGGGAGGATTTCGGAGGAGCAGGAGGACACGCTGGCCGCAATCGGATGCGCACGGGCATTCCCATGCGATAGGAAACGGTGGCCGGGGCGCATGGGTGAAAGGATGAGAGGGGTGGCATGCATATGCGGTGCAACGTCGGGCTGCACCTGGTGGCACGCGGCGACAGAGTGCAGTGCGCTACGAGAGGAGAGGGTGGCGATTACGGCGGCGCTGAGGACGGGGGACCCACATATGGGATCCTTATGCGATGAATGGGGATGGGCCAAGGGAGTGATGCAGAAAGGACTAGGACAACGGCGAGGCACACTGCCGGGGGAGGGGGAGTCTCATGGGGTGGCGCTGCGTAGAATCTTGGCGGGGATCGTGCGGTTCGGGGACCAGGGAAGGGAGGCGGCGCGTGCTCTCGAGAGACTCGTGATAGTGGTATGCCGCTGGGTATGGGCGGCAGACAGACTGATGCATCCTGTGATGATACAAGAGAAACAGGCTGTGGAGGGATTGCGATGCCTTGCGGTGGTGATGCGGGGGTGGAGAGTAGTGGTGGCGAGAGGGGGGTTTGAGAGAGTGGCGCTCTTACGGAATCTCGGTCGCAGCTGGGGGGCGAGTGTGTGGGCGTTCCGGCCGGTCTTTAACATGGGCATGGCGGTAGCAAGGGCGAGGGCAGGAGTGGGGATGGAGAGGATGGTCACGTACAGAGGCATGACGCTGTTTCCGGGGGCTGCCAAACAATATGGGGCATTGTTCAGGGCGACGAGAGACACGGTTGTGGGGCCCGTGTCGACGTGTCCACGATCCACGCTAGATCCGTGTTGGACAGCGAGACAGTGGCTAATGATTGCTAGGTTGATTAGGGTGAGGAGGAAGGTGCGGAGAGAGAGGGGAGGAGGGTGGGGACGAGCTGGTGAGACACAAGCGGGGGGGGAGGGAGGAGCAGGGGAGGGGGTACCGATTGGATGGGCAGGAGCGGGAGGGGCGGGGGAAGGGGGGGGGATCCTGGTGCGAGAGTGGTGGAGCCAGATGACGGGGGTGATGATGAAGGGAGCGAAGGGGATGTTCGACCGGGAGGGGAGGGAGGAGGGGTGCGGTGGAGGGGAGGGCACGTGGAGGAGACTAGCGGGTAGACCGGCTAGAATAGAGTTGGACAGGCGACTTGCATTTCTGGAGACGGCGGACCTTCAGGAACGAGCATGGACATCAGTGGAGGAGACTAGTAGGCGTGCATGGGGACGGGCAATCCGCAGGTGGAGGGATTTAGGGGGCAGCACGATGGGAGCTGGAAAACGAACGGAGGCGATGCAGAGGGCTGGGCGGAGGAGAGAACAGAGGGAATGGAGGGCGCAACAAGGGGGGGCGCGCACGTTTGTGCGAAATGGAGTGTGGAGAGTCGAGGGAGAACGCGCACAGCAAAAGCGTGAAGCTTCGGCGAAACGGGGCAGGGCGAGGAGCACATGGCTAAGGAAACGTAGGGAGGCGGAGGCTGCGCGCCATAGGGACAGCCTGGAGTGTGAGGCGAGATACAAAGCGCGGAGGCTGGCACGGCTGGCGGCGGACGCCGCTGATTGTGGACCTCATACGCGAAGGGGGGTGGATACGTGGGAGTCGGTTATGGAACGGGAGATGGCTCTGTCGCGGCAGCGTCGGGATGCGGCAATGTGGGCGAGATGGGAGCAACGGCGCCTTGACAGATGGGGAGAGGCCCTACCGGCGGAATGCGAGGGGTGTGGTTCTAGCAGAGCTATGGGCATGGTGAAAAGGGCTCGAGCAGGGGAGGGCTGGGTGGGGAGTGGGGGGGGTGGGGAGGGGGGCGGGAAACGGGCGAAGGGGCTTGGGCATGAGGGCGTGGTAGCGGCTCGATTGGAGAGTACACTTTCTGGTGTGTAAGTGCGTCGGTGTGCCTGTCCATGGTGTGCCGCGCCGAGTCGTCTGCTCCGGCTACCGGAGGCCTCGGGTCACGAGACCTTGTGCGTTCAGACGTCTGCCAGTATAGGCCTTGTTTTATTATTATTATTATATTA
>CATOSE010000367.1:0-19340 GCA_951812265.1 Taphrorychus bicolor | reverse complement strand
CTGACGGGCAGTCTGGCCGTGCCATCCGAAATGCTCTTCGTTAACCTGCACCGCTGAGCTGTGGACGATGCGACCCGCGGCGAGAACGTCCCATTGCGTGCCGAAGGTGCCTCGAGTACGGCCGAGGAAGTGGCCTTCCCAGCCTCGGCTGGCCCCGGCCCCAACATCGGACTTAACGATGTGCTCCTGGGGCTTGAGGACCACTGCCTGGCTCCCAAATGAGCAGAGGTCCATGATACGAGGCTGAGTGAGGGTGAGCCGTTGCCAGCAGGAGATAGAAGCGTCGGAGAGGGAGTTGCCAGTCGAGGAGGTGAGGCAGTTGTGGATGTTGACAGAGTTTTCGAATATCCACGGCCACATGGTGGTTGGCGCGCCGGAGAAGAGAGCGGTGGCGTTAGATTTGTCTGAGATGGTGCGGATGGCCCTCTCGGCGATTGGGTTCAGGTCATGATCGTGGGGCGGGCTCATTTCGGAGGAGATGCCGTGCTCGCCGCGGAAGTGCTCGAAGGCACGGGACTCTAGGGCGGCCTCATGGTCGTGCCGGACGAGAGTGACACTTGGCTTGGGCAGAGGCTTGCCGTCGTCGGTAGTGGGGACCCCGACCTTGGAGTTGAATCGCGCGAGGACTCGAGTGGTCGCGGCAATTTGCTCCTCCTGCGTCTTGGTCTTGAGATACTCGACGAATATGAAGCGCGAGTACTCGTCCACAAAGAACATGGCGTAGAAGAAACCGTCGACCGATCGGCGGAGCGGCCCCTTCAAGTCGATGTGGAGAGTGCCTGGGGCGAGGCACGGTGGCAGTGAAGACGGCTTGGAGGTTGTGAGAGTCCCGCCGTGAGAGGGCCTGGTGATGTTGGCAGCTGCGCAGTGTGGGCATGCGACGGCTGCGGCTCCGGCGAGGTTGGGCGGAGCATCCTTGCAGGTGCTGGGCAGCTCGCGAATCTTCTTGACCGGGCAGTGGAGGCGCCTCTCCATGAGCTGGCCGGCCTGCGCGTGAGAGAGTCGGCCGACGTGCGCCGTGGATCCGACAGCATGGAAGCCGAGTGCTGCGTTGGCGGCGTGGATGCGCGACGGCCTCGGTTTGTCGGCACAATCGAGAAGTGCGCCACTCGCAAATCTGACGGCGTTACGGCCTACGGAGACGTCGAAGGGGATGACGTGACCGCCGCTCTTCTCGGGGAGCTTGAGCTGTTTGACCTTGCAGAATGAGGACTCGATCCCCTGCTCCTCCCAAATCTGGTCGACGGAGATTAGGGTGTAGTTCTTAAACTCGGGCACGCACCTGACGTTGGTGATCGAGAACTTGATAACGAGCCCGCTCTTGGTCTTGGCCACCACTGGGAGGTCTCCGATGGCAGTCGCGGAGGTGAGGTGTCCGTTGGCCGCGCCAAAGACCTCGTCAGTAGAAGTGACATTGACGAGCCTGGAGCAGTCGTCAGTGCACGAGGCCGTTGCTCCTGAATCGATGGTGGCAACAAGCAGCGGGAGAAGAGGTGTCGACTTCGACGAGTCGTTCGATTTCCCTTTGGAAAGCAGGGAGCCGGAGTCGACCGGGCAAGCTGACTGAGCGGCCACGGCTTTCTCTATGTCTGCGGAGTAAACGACACCGCCGCCCTTCTCTAGCTCGACGGGTACCCATTTCCCCGAGTAAGGGAGGTCGACGCAGTGGAGTCCTGTGGCGGATTCGAACTGGGTGATGGCATTGGGGTTGAACCTGACTGCCTGGCCCCATGGTCCCGCGGAGGGCGGCCCGATGAATAGTCCGGAGAAGAGGAGGGCGATCGTGGCGATGCCTGCGAGAGGAGGAGCAAGGAGCTTGAGGCCCCTGAGGCGGTTTACTGCGTCGGACGCGCGTCTAGTGAGTCCAGTCCACACGACTAGGCTGAATGCTGTTGGGAGAAGGCCAAGCGGGCTGACAGCAATGAACGCGATGGTAGTGAGAACGTCGATGGGAATCTGGAGGCAGATCAGGTAGAACCGGGAAGGATAGAAGACTGCAGAGGAGAAGGCTAGGCACGCGATGATCTTGAGAGCGAGGGTCGCGAAACTCGTGGAAGTAGCGCGCGGGCCAGGCGAGTAGGAGACAAGAGCGAAGTGGTCAGGCAAGGCGGGGCCGGAGGTCCCGCGCAAGGCGACGACCACTCCGAGAGCGGCGACGGCGAGAGTGAGAAGGAGAATGAATGAGGCTCCGATGGTGGCCTGATTCGAGCGAAGGAAGAGCTCAATTCGGCCTAGGGGTGCGACCGGCGTGTTGCCTTCGGCCGGAGGCGCCCGGGAGGAATCAGTAGGGATGGAAGCGGTAGGCGAGGGAGCCGGTCGAGATAGCTGAGAGGCCGGTTTGGGCTGGGGAGCGCCAGCCACGACCAGACTCGGAGAGAACTCGTGGGAGACGGTAGCAGGCGTGGCATCGTCGGAAAAGAAGGCTTTGAGCTGGGCTTGGACGTCGGAGTCGGAGGCGATGGAGACGGCGCAGGCAGACTGCGTTATCTTGGCGGGGGGCTTGCCGTCGACCCAGCCTTGGCCACCTATCCACCCCCATTTGCCATTGGAGTCCTTGGCCCACGGGCGCTTGCCTTCTGCATCTTTCGCGTCGCAGTCGCGTTTGAGGTGTGGGCCGCCGCAATTGCAAGGCCTCGCACCGGGGACGTAGTGGGTGATCCTGCCGGTCTTATCCCGAGGTAGCGGGACCCACTCGTGGCCATCGCCGCCTCCGCTGCCGCCACCGGCACCGCCGGTGCCAGTCGCCCCCCCGCCGCCAGAGCCGCTGCCGCCACCGGCACCGCCGGTGCCACTGGTGCCACCGCCGATGGGGGGGACGCGGGCCGTGGACTTAGACGCGTCGACCTTGACCCCTGCGGCGGTCTTACCAGCCTGCGAGGCAATGGCAAATGCGGCCTTAGAGTCACCGGACGCAAGGGAGAGAGCAAACGCACGCTTGATTGGGTCGGACTCGAGCTTGGGCACCGTGGCACTGTTGGTGTTCAGTTTGGTGAACGCCAACCCGGCCTGCACAGCGCCGGGGGAACCAAGAGAGTCGAGCTCCGCGTAGGTCTCTGCCTCGAGGAGCAGCGCTCGGATGACGCGCAGGTTATCTTCGAGACTAGGCGGATGGCCGAGCGTCTTGATCTCGATGCCGTATTCCTTGCGCCACGACGGTTGCCCGTGCATCATGGTGGAGATGTAGAGGTTGATATCATCTTCGGACTTGCGCTGCGAGCGTGGGAGGCGGCGGTGGCGGGAGTGCAGCTCCTTGTACCATTGCTCGAACAAGGCGTAGGTGAGATCAGTGGCGACTTTGGATTCAGCATACGAGGTAAAGCGGCGCAGCACGATCGCCTTGGCGGGAGCGGTGGCCTTGCGGCCGAGCTCGAGGATCTTGGCGCTGAAGGCGCGGCCACTTTGATCGCACTCGTTCAGGATGCGGTTGGCAAACTCGCTGTTGTCCCAGATGGCGGCGAGCACCCTGCCGAACTCTAGGTCATGTTCCCTGACAGTGTATTTGTTGACGGAGAAGTCTTTGACCCCGTCGGGCAGCTGCGTGAGATCGTTCCCGCGGGCTGACACACCGGGGGTGCCCGTGGCGACTTCCGAGTCGTGATTGGAGACGCGGATAGCAGTCGGAGGGCACGGATCGTAGAAGTCGTGGACCTTTGCACCTTGGATGGTACCCAGGACAAAAGGGATGTTGTTGAAGGAGTCAGCGACGAATCTGCCGTTGCCTAGAGATACGACGCCTTGCTCGACGAGCGCGGCGAAGTGGCCCGTGCGTCGGACCCATTCGCTTGCCTCGTAAATGGCGCCCTCGAAGTGGGCTGAGTTCATGTCACACTTGACAGGTTTGTTGTCAGTGTCAATGATGATGTAGGTGGGTGCAGCGACAGCTGCTTCGGCGTCGCCCATTTAGTAGGGCGAAGATGGGCGATAAAGGGCGGTAAATTGTTATCGCGGTCGGACCTCCACGTTGAAACTCGGCGCCGAGAAGCGGCGCGTCTCTCGATTGAGGGGGCGGGACGAGAGAGAGAGACCTCGTTCCTTTGGATCTTGAAAAACTGACAAAAAGATACCGTCACACCGCGGAACGCGATGTGACAATACCGGGTAACCGGGTAATAGATTACAAGCCACAAAAGTGTACGCATGGGATATCAGCAGCAGTGTGATACCGAATGTCAACGTCCCCCCCTGATCTGACTGGGGAAGAACAGTGAACTGAATGCAGAGGGATCACACATAACACTGAAGGGAAACGACAATCTGAGAAACCAGACAAGAGGTCTGGACCAGCCGGCGGCTGAAGGGGTAGAGAGGAAGATGCCACACAGGAGTGAGGCGCGGCCATTATACAAAGCCTCGGGCCCTAGGCTGTATGAGCACCGCACGCAACTTAGAGATTCATGATGATGGCGCGGAACTTGAAGAAGATGTCTGAAGAAACTGGCTTTGTGAAGAAGTCAGCCGGGTTAACATCGGTCTTAACGAGCGGGACGACCAGCTCTTGCTTTTCGACCATATCGCGGACGAAAAAGTGGCGCCTGTTGATGTGCTTGGAACGCTTATGGTGCTCGGGGTTGTATGACAGGTCGCGAGCGGCCTTATTGTCGGTGGCGATGCTAGTCTCGCCGGGCACGTAAGAGGGGTCGACTCCACCAGCGAGCTTGCGATGGTACACCACGTCCTTCGAACCCTCGGACAGGGCTATGATTTCTGACTCGGAGGAGGAAAGGGCTACGCAGTCCTGTTTCATGGAGCCCCACGCGAGGGATGCGCCTTGCCAGAAGATGACCCATCCGGAAGTAGAGAAGCGCTCTTCCCAAGAGGCGTCGGCAAAAGCAAAGAGGGGACGAGGAGTCGCTTCGTAGGAGATTCCGAGAGTAGCGTTGTAGAACAGATAGTGCGCAATGCGGTCGAGCTCACCTACAAGTTCGGGAGTAGGGCAAGACATAGCTCGGCAGAGTTGGTGGACGGGGTACGCGATGTCTGGGCGAGAAGAGGAGGTGAGGTATAGGTAGGAGCCAAGCCGTTGCTGGAAGTGTGTTACAAGTTCAGGATGAGTAATACCATTGACCTCCTTGGACTCGACGGCAGCGTCGACGAGAACCCGGATCTTGGGAGAATAGGGAAGGCAGTCGCTCTTGACCGTGTCCGGCGGCCCGTCTGGGAGGTACTTCTCGAGGAGATTGTTGATATATTTCGTTTGGTGAAGCTTGACCCCCCCGGATTCGAGGTGCTCGGCCTCGATGCCCAGTAGGTCAACCATTGGTCCCTCGTCAACCACTTCCCAATCAGCGCGGAGCCGGGTGAGGAATTTATGAAGGAAGGAGTGCTTGTCCACAACCTCGCCGTCGTCGTCGATCTCAGCCGAGTGAGCTAGCTGGATGTTATCGACGTAGAGCCCAACGGTAACGATCTCCTTGCCCGACGGATCGTCGTATACAAACACGCAATTGTCAGAATCGTCGAGCTGCCGAAAGCCGAGCTCTAGAAGCCATGGGAAGATGCATCGCTGGAGGCGACGGCCTGATTGTGGGATGCCGTAGATTGGTTTTTCAATGCGACAGACAAGAGGGCGACCTTGGGCATCTTTCTCGGAGTATCCGTCGGGCATGCGACAGTATACCACCTCGCCCTCGAGAAACTCGCCTTGAAGGTAGGCTGAGACCCAGTCGATGCTACGCACCTTGCATCCGCGGCGAGCGGCATGAGCGAAGATGAAGCGACCTGAGCTGTGGCGAAGGGCAGACGAGAACGTTTGGTCGTAATCGATCCCATGCTGGAGGGTACACCCTTGCACACATAGGCGAGCCTTGCAAGTGCCATCGCGCTTGACTTTGTACACCCACACGAGTTTGTGCAGGCGCCTGCCTCGAGGCACATCGCTTATGCTGATTAAGCTCCACGATTTGTTGCGAAGGTGGTTATTGATCTCGACCGATTCAGCTTCGAGCCATTGGCCGCCCATCCGGACGGCGTTCGAGTGAGTGGACGGGGCGCCGGCCGAATCCGCCCTGAGTGTCTCGAAGGAGGTGGACCTAGAGTCTCGTGCCACTTCGAAGGAGGTGGAAGTCCTCACCTGCGCGAACAGGGACTGATAGGCTTCTGCATGCATGGAACAGCCGCGGCTGAGGTGCTGTGAGAGGTAGCGGTGGATGTCGACCTTAGACGCGTCGCTGACCATGTTTCCGGTGAGGTCGAAGTTGGACGAAGCAAGCGTGGTGTTCACGGCAGGAGTTTGGTCGGTCAGCGGGTCGATGGATATCCAGGGGCCGATAGGCGAGATGTCGGAGTCGCGAGAGTAGGCGTCGTAGACGAGGTTGGCGACCTCGGTCTCCATTGCTTCCACTACGTCGGTGGCGAGGCCCTCGAAGGGCGTGTACAGCTCAGCTGGAGGGGTCGGCAGCCCCTTCTGCTCGGGCGACTCAACAATGCTATCGAGCTCTGGCGGCGGGGGGCGGCCTCGGAAGGCACGTTCTGCCTTTCCCTGGATCGGGAGATGCTTCGATGGACTGTCAAGGCTGGGAAATGCTGGAGGAGGAGACCTGACAGGCGAGCACGCAGGAGGCTGGGCCGCCTTGGATGGAAGGGGGACGAAAGGCTGAGCCAGAGGACGGAGGCTCGACCCCTCGATGGGAGGAGCTCCCGCGGCTGGGGGCGGAGCGGAGATGGCTCGAGGGACGTGAGAAGATGGCGGGGCGACGGGGGCAGGAAGGTTGAGGCGCTGGCCAGCAATAGGTCGAGGGTCGCCGGTCCGCGCAGCCGTGAATGCCATGGCAAGGCGAGCGCAAAGTTGAGCGGGGTATGCGGCTTCCTCAGCAGAGGCCCAAGTTCCGTTGAGGCGGCGACCGCCTGCGACTTTCTTGTGGGTGCGTGGCGAGTGGTTGCACTGGTAAGCGGGCCCGGAGAGCTGGTCCAGCACCGTCGCTGCGTCGTTGGAATAGAAGAGCGTCGTGTATTTCTGCGCTCTTTCCTCGTCGAAGCGGCAGTAGGCAAACGTACAGGTAGAGCTTAGAGGTATAGATGCTTTGAGCTGATTGAAGAAGGAGGTGGAAAATATGGAGCCGTGGTTCTTAACCTGGTCGGTGGCCTGCACGTGGTAGATACCGTCGGGGCTGCGGTCTGCGGGATTCTCGAGCACAATGGTGGTACGCTTGGGAGAGGAGTGAGCGGCAATTGCGATTTGGAGGGTGCGGTCGAGGAGGATGTGAGTCTTTCGCAGCTCCTCGCGGTGGCCTTCCGGGATCTGATCCTGGGGGAGGCCATCCGGGTAGGCGTGAGTGTGGATTGGAGGGGGTCCAGGAGGGTCGCAAGGGAAGAACCTAGCTGCTGAGAAGGCGGAGCACGGGAACGCGATCATGATAGCGTCGAAGCGACCGGCTGAGGCGTCGGCGAGGAGCGAGGTGAACTTCTCGTCGTTGAAGAGGTCGTGAGCCCATCCGCCGCCGGTGTCGGGGTCGTTGTCGACCTCGATGACCGTCTTCCAGCCGAACGTCTTGAGCGTATCACTGAGGCCGTGAGCTCGAGCGTATGGCCCGCTAAAGAGGTTGAGGAAGCAGAGGTTGTCTCGATCGGAGGTTGAGGAGATCGATGCTGTGGCCCTCCCCGCTGCTGAGTTGTTCTCGGGGCCTGCGCGCGAGAAGGCGGAGGGGTGGAGGGGCTGACGGGCAGTCTGGCCGTGCCATCCGAAATGCTCTTCGTTAACCTGCACCGCTGAGCTGTGGACGATGCGACCCGCGGCGAGAACGTCCCATTGCGTGCCGAAGGTGCCTCGAGTACGGCCGAGGAAGTGGCCTTCCCAGCCTCGGCTGGCCCCGGCCCCAACATCGGACTTAACGATGTGCTCCTGGGGCTTGAGGACCACTGCCTGGCTCCCAAATGAGCAGAGGTCCATGATACGAGGCTGAGTGAGGGTGAGCCGTTGCCAGCAGGAGATAGAAGCGTCGGAGAGGGAGTTGCCAGTCGAGGAGGTGAGGCAGTTGTGGATGTTGACAGAGTTTTCGAATATCCACGGCCACATGGTGGTTGGCGCGCCGGAGAAGAGAGCGGTGGCGTTAGATTTGTCTGAGATGGTGCGGATGGCCCTCTCGGCGATTGGGTTCAGGTCATGATCGTGGGGCGGGCTCATTTCGGAGGAGATGCCGTGCTCGCCGCGGAAGTGCTCGAAGGCACGGGACTCTAGGGCGGCCTCATGGTCGTGCCGGACGAGAGTGACACTTGGCTTGGGCAGAGGCTTGCCGTCGTCGGTAGTGGGGACCCCGACCTTGGAGTTGAATCGCGCGAGGACTCGAGTGGTCGCGGCAATTTGCTCCTCCTGCGTCTTGGTCTTGAGATACTCGACGAATATGAAGCGCGAGTACTCGTCCACAAAGAACATGGCGTAGAAGAAACCGTCGACCGATCGGCGGAGCGGCCCCTTCAAGTCGATGTGGAGAGTGCCTGGGGCGAGGCACGGTGGCAGTGAAGACGGCTTGGAGGTTGTGAGAGTCCCGCCGTGAGAGGGCCTGGTGATGTTGGCAGCTGCGCAGTGTGGGCATGCGACGGCTGCGGCTCCGGCGAGGTTGGGCGGAGCATCCTTGCAGGTGCTGGGCAGCTCGCGAATCTTCTTGACCGGGCAGTGGAGGCGCCTCTCCATGAGCTGGCCGGCCTGCGCGTGAGAGAGTCGGCCGACGTGCGCCGTGGATCCGACAGCATGGAAGCCGAGTGCTGCGTTGGCGGCGTGGATGCGCGACGGCCTCGGTTTGTCGGCACAATCGAGAAGTGCGCCACTCGCAAATCTGACGGCGTTACGGCCTACGGAGACGTCGAAGGGGATGACGTGACCGCCGCTCTTCTCGGGGAGCTTGAGCTGTTTGACCTTGCAGAATGAGGACTCGATCCCCTGCTCCTCCCAAATCTGGTCGACGGAGATTAGGGTGTAGTTCTTAAACTCGGGCACGCACCTGACGTTGGTGATCGAGAACTTGATAACGAGCCCGCTCTTGGTCTTGGCCACCACTGGGAGGTCTCCGATGGCAGTCGCGGAGGTGAGGTGTCCGTTGGCCGCGCCAAAGACCTCGTCAGTAGAAGTGACATTGACGAGCCTGGAGCAGTCGTCAGTGCACGAGGCCGTTGCTCCTGAATCGATGGTGGCAACAAGCAGCGGGAGAAGAGGTGTCGACTTCGACGAGTCGTTCGATTTCCCTTTGGAAAGCAGGGAGCCGGAGTCGACCGGGCAAGCTGACTGAGCGGCCACGGCTTTCTCTATGTCTGCGGAGTAAACGACACCGCCGCCCTTCTCTAGCTCGACGGGTACCCATTTCCCCGAGTAAGGGAGGTCGACGCAGTGGAGTCCTGTGGCGGATTCGAACTGGGTGATGGCATTGGGGTTGAACCTGACTGCCTGGCCCCATGGTCCCGCGGAGGGCGGCCCGATGAATAGTCCGGAGAAGAGGAGGGCGATCGTGGCGATGCCTGCGAGAGGAGGAGCAAGGAGCTTGAGGCCCCTGAGGCGGTTTACTGCGTCGGACGCGCGTCTAGTGAGTCCAGTCCACACGACTAGGCTGAATGCTGTTGGGAGAAGGCCAAGCGGGCTGACAGCAATGAACGCGATGGTAGTGAGAACGTCGATGGGAATCTGGAGGCAGATCAGGTAGAACCGGGAAGGATAGAAGACTGCAGAGGAGAAGGCTAGGCACGCGATGATCTTGAGAGCGAGGGTCGCGAAACTCGTGGAAGTAGCGCGCGGGCCAGGCGAGTAGGAGACAAGAGCGAAGTGGTCAGGCAAGGCGGGGCCGGAGGTCCCGCGCAAGGCGACGACCACTCCGAGAGCGGCGACGGCGAGAGTGAGAAGGAGAATGAATGAGGCTCCGATGGTGGCCTGATTCGAGCGAAGGAAGAGCTCAATTCGGCCTAGGGGTGCGACCGGCGTGTTGCCTTCGGCCGGAGGCGCCCGGGAGGAATCAGTAGGGATGGAAGCGGTAGGCGAGGGAGCCGGTCGAGATAGCTGAGAGGCCGGTTTGGGCTGGGGAGCGCCAGCCACGACCAGACTCGGAGAGAACTCGTGGGAGACGGTAGCAGGCGTGGCATCGTAGGAAAAGAAGGCTTTGAGCTGGGCTTGGACGTCGGAGTCGGAGGCGATGGAGACGGCGCAGGCAGACTGCGTTATCTTGGCGGGGGGCTTGCCGTCGACCCAGCCTTGGCCACCTATCCACCCCCATTTGCCATTGGAGTCCTTGGCCCACGGGCGCTTGCCTTCTGCATCTTTCGCGTCGCAGTCGCGGTTGAGGTGTGGGCCGCCGCACTTGCAAGGCCTCGCACCGGGGACGTAGTGGGTGATCCTGCCGGTCTTATCCCGAGGTAGCGGGACCCACTCGTGGCCATCGCCGCCTCCGCTGCCGCCACCGGCACCGCCGGTGCCACTGGTGCCACCGCCGATGGGGGGGACGCGGGCCGTGGACTTAGACGCGTCGACCTTGACCCCTGCGGCGGTCTTACCAGCCTGCGAGGCAATGGCAAATGCGGCCTTAGAGTCACCGGATGCAAGGGAGAGAGCAAACGCACGCTTGATTGGGTCGGACTCGAGCTTGGGCACCGTGGCACTGTTGGTGTTCAGTTTGGTGAACGCCAACCCGGCCTGCACAGCGCCGGGGGAACCAAGAGAGTCGAGCTCCGCGTAGGTCTCTGCCTCGAGGAGCAGCGCTCGGATGACGCGCAGGTTATCTTCGAGACTAGGCGGATGGCCGAGCGTCTTGATCTCGATGCCGTATTCCTTGCGCCACGACGGTTGCCCGTGCATCATGGTGGAGATGTAGAGGTTGATATCATCTTCGGACTTGCGCTGCGAGCGTGGGAGGCGGCGGTGGCGGGAGTGCAGCTCCTTGTACCATTGCTCGAACAAGGCGTAGGTGAGATCAGTGGCGACTTTGGATTCAGCATACGAGGTAAAGCGGCGCAGCACGATCGCCTTGGCGGGAGCGGTGGCCTTGCGGCCGAGCTCGAGGATCTTGGCGCTGAAGGCGCGGCCACTTTGATCGCACTCGTTCAGGATGCGGTTGGCAAACTCGCTGTTGTCCCAGATGGCGGCGAGCACCCTGCCGAACTCTAGGTCATGTTCCCTGACAGTGTATTTGTTGACGGAGAAGTCTTTGACCCCGTCGGGCAGCTGCGTGAGATCGTCCCCGCGGGCTGACACACCGGGGGTGCCCGTGGCGACTTCCGAGTCGTGATTGGAGACGCGGATAGCAGTCGGAGGGCACGGATCGTAGAAGTCGTGGACCTTTGCACCTTGGATGGTACCCAGGACAAAAGGGATGTTGTTGAAGGAGTCGGCGACGAATCTGCCGTTGCCTAGAGATACGACGCCTTGCTCGACGAGCGCGGCGAAGTGGCCCGTGCGTCGGACCCATTCGCTTGCCTCGTAAATGGCGCCCTCGAAGTGGGCTGAGTTCATGTCACACTTGACAGGTTTGTTGTCAGTGTCAATGATGATGTAGGTGGGTGCAGCGACAGCTGCTTCGGCGTCGCCCATTTAGTAGGGCGAAGATGGGCGATAAAGGGCGGTAAATTGTTATCGCGGTCGGACCTCCACGTTGAAACTCGGCGCCGAGAAGCGGCGCGTCTCTCGATTGAGGGGGCGGGACGAGAGAGAGAGACCTCGTTCCTTAGATCTTGAAAATCTGACAAAAAGATACCGTCACACCGCGGAACGCGATGTGACAATACCGGGTAACCGGGTAATAGATTACAAGCCACAAAAGTGTACGCATGGGATATCAGCAGCAGTGTGATACCGAATGTCAACGTCCCCCCCTGATCTGACTGGGGAAGAACAGTGAACTGAATGCAGAGGGATCACACATAACACTGAGGGGAAACGACAATCTGAGAAACCAGACAAGAGGTCTGGACCAGCCGGCGGCTGAAGGGGTAGAGAGGAAGATGCCACACAGGAGTGAGGCGTGGCCATTAAACAAAGCCTCGGGCCCTAGGCTGTATGAGCAACGCACGCAACTTAGAGATTCATGATGATGGCGCGGAACTTGAAGAAGATGTCTGAAGAAACTGGCTTTGTGAAGAAGTCAGCCGGGTTAACATCGGTCTTAACGAGCGGGACGACCAGCTCTTGCTTTTCGACCATATCGCGGACGAAAAAGTGGCGCCTGTTGATGTGCTTGGAACGCTTATGGTGCTCGGGGTTGTATGACAGGTCGCGAGCGGCCTTATTGTCGGTGGTGATGCTAGTCTCGCCGGGCACGTAAGAGGGGTCGACTCCACCAGCGAGCTTGCGATGGTACACCACGTCCTTCGAACCCTCGGACAGGGCTATGATTTCTGACTCGGAGGAGGAAAGGGCTACGCAGTCCTGTTTCATGGAGCTTCACGCGAGGGATGCGCCTTGCCAGAAGATGACCCATCCGGAAGTAGAGAAGTGCTCTTCCCAAGAGGCGTCGGCAAAAGCAAAGAGGGGACGAGGAGTCGCTTCGTAGGAGATTCCGAGAGTAGCGTTGTAGAACAGATAGTGCGCAATGCGGTCGAGCTCACCTACAAGTTCGGGAGTAGGGCAAGACATAGCTCGGCAGAGTTGGTGGACGGGGTACGCGATGTCTGGGCGAGAAGAGGAGGTGAGGTATAGGTAGGAGCCAAGCCGTTGCTGGAAGTGTGTTACAAGTTCAGGATGAGTAATACCATTGACCTCCTTGGACTCGACGGCAGCGTCGACGAGAACCCGGATCTTGGGAGAATAGGGAAGGCAGTCGCCCTTGACCGTGTCCGGCGGCCCGTCTGGGAGGTACTTCTCGAGGAGATTGTTGATATACTTCGTTTGGTGAAGCTTGACCCCCCCGGATTCGAGGTGCTCGGCCTCGATGCCCAGTAGGTCAACCATTGGTCCCACGTCAACCACTTCCCAATCAGCGCGGAGCTGGGTGAGGAATTTATAAAGGAAGGAGTGCTTGTCCACAACCTCGCCGTCGTCGTCGATCTCAGCCGAGTGAGCTAGCTGGATGTTATCGACGTAGAGCCCAACGGTAACGATCTCCTTGCCCGACGGATCGTCGTATACAAACACGCAATTGTCAGAATCGTCGAGCTGCCGAAAGCCGAGCTCTAGAAGCCATGGGAAGATGCATCGCTGGAGGCGACGGCCTGATTGTGGGATGCCGTAGATTGGTTTTTCAATGCGACAGACAAGAGGGCGACCTTGGGCATCTTTCTCGGAGTATCCGTCGGGCATGCGACAGTATACCACCTCGCCCTCGAGAAACTCGCCTTGAAGGTAGGCTGAGACCCAGTCGATGCTACGCACCTTGCATCCGCGGCGAGCGGCATGAGCGAAGATGAAGCGGCCTGAGCTGTGGCGAAGGGCAGACGAGAACGTTTGGTCGTAATCGATCCCATGCTGGAGGGTACACCCTTGCACACATAGGCGAGCCTTGTAAGTGCCATCGCGCTTGACTTTGTACACCCACACGAGTTTGTGCAGGCGCCTGCCTCGAGGCACATCGCTTATGCTGATTAAGCTCCACGATTTGTTGCGAAGGTGGTTATTGATCTCGACCGATTCAGCGTCGAGCCATTGGCCGCCCATCCGGACGGCGTTCGAGTGAGTGGACGGGGCGCCGGCCGAATCCGCCCTGAGTGTCTCGAAGGAGGTGGAAGTCCTCACCTGCGCGAACAGGGACTGATAGACTTCTGCATGCATGGAACAGCCGCGGCTGAGGTGCTGTGAGAGGTAGCGGTGGATGTCGGCCTAAGACGCGTCGCTGACCATGTTTCCGGTGAGGTCGAAGTTGGACGAAGCAAGCGTGGTGTTCACGGCAGGAGTTTGGTCGGTCAGCGGGTCGATGGATATCCAGGGGCCGATAGGCGAGATGTCGGAGTCGCGAGAGTAGGCGTCGTAGACGAGGTTGGCGACCTCGGTCTCCATTGCTTCCACTTCGTCGGTGGCGAGGCCCTCGAAGGGCGTGTACAGCTCAGCTGGAGGGGTCGGCAGCCCCTTCTGCTCGGGCGACTCAGCAATGCTATCGAGCTCTGGCGGCGGGGGGCGGCCTCGGAAGGCACGTTCTGCCTTTCCCTGGATCGGGAGATGCTTCGATGGACTGTCAAGGCTGGGAAATGCTGGAGGAGGAGACCTGACAGGCGAGCACGCAGGAGGCTGGGCCGCCTTGGATGGAAGGGGGACGAAAGGCTGAGCCAGAGGACGGAGGCTCGACCCCTCGATGGGAGGAGCTCCCGCGGCTGGGGGCGGAGCGGAGATGGCTCGAGGGACGTGAGAAGATGGCGGGGCGACGGGGGCAGGAAGGTTGAGGCGCTGGCCAGCAATAGGTCGAGGGTCGCCGGTCCGCGCAGCCGTGAATGCCATGGCAAGGCGAGCGCAAAGTTGAGCGGGGTATGCGGCTTCCTCAGTAGAGGCCCAAGTTCCGTTGAGGCGGCGACCGCCTGCGACTTTCTTGTGGGTGCGTGGCGGGTGGTTGCACTGGTAAGCGGGCCCGGAGAGCTGGTCCAGCACCGTCGCTGCGTCGTTGGAGTAGAAGAGCGTCGTGTATTTCTGCGCTCTTTCCTCGTCGAAGCGGCAGTAGGCAAACGTACAGGTAGAGCTTAGAGGTATAGATGCTTTGAGCTGCTTGAAGAAGGAGGTGGAAAATATGGAGCCGTGGTTCTTAACCTGGTCGGTGGCCTGCACGTGGTAGATACCGTCGGGGCTGCGGTCTGCGGGATTCTCGAGCACAATGGTGGTACGCTTGGGAGAGGAGTGAGCGGCAATTGCGATTTGGAGGGTGCGGTCGAGGAGGATGTGAGTCTTTCGCAGCTCCTCGCGGTGGCCTTCCGGGATCTGATCCTGGGGGAGGCCATCCGGGTAGGCGTGAGTGTGGATTGGAGGGGGTCCAGGAGGGTCGCAAGGGAAGAACCTAGCTGCTGAGAAGGCGGAGCACGGGAACGCGATCATGATAGCGTCGAAGCGACCGGCTGAGGCGTCGGCGAGGAGCGAGGTGAACTTCTCGTCGTTGAAGAGGTCGTGAGCCCATCCGCCGCCGGTGTCGGGGTCGTTGTCGACCTCGATGACCGTCTTCCAGCCGAACGTCTTGAGCGTATCACTGAGGCCGTGAGCTCGAGCGTATGGCCCGCTAAAGAGGTTGAGGAAGCAGAGGTTGTCTCGATCGGAGGTTGAGGAGATCGATGCTGTGGCCCTCCCCGCTGCTGAGTTGTTCTCGGGGCCTGCGCGCGAGAAGGCGGAGGGGTGGAGGGGCTGACGGGCAGTCTGGCCGTGCCATCCGAAATGCTCTTCGTTAACCTGCACCGCTGAGCTGTGGACGATGCGACCCGCGGCGAGAACGTCCCATTGCGTGCCGAAGGTGCCTCGAGTACGGCCGAGGAAGTGGCCTTCCCAGCCTCGGCTGGCCCCGGCCCCAACATCGGACTTAACGATGTGCTCCTGGGGCTTGAGGACCACTGCCTGGCTCCCAAATGAGCAGAGGTCCATGATACGAGGCTGAGTGAGGGTGAGCCGTTGCCAGCAGGAGATAGAAGCGTCGGAGAGGGAGTTGCCAGTCGAGGAGGTGAGGCAGTTGTGGATGTTGACAGAGTTTTCGAATATCCACGGCCACATGGTGGTTGGCGCGCCGGAGAAGAGAGCGGTGGCGTTAGATTTGTCTGAGATGGTGCGGATGGCCCTCTCGGCGATTGGGTTCAGGTCATGGTCGTGGGGCGGGCTCATTTCGGAGGAGATGCCGTGCTCGCCGCGGAAGAGCTCGAAGGCACGGGACTCTAGGGCGGCCTCATGGTCGTGCCGGACGAGAGTGACACTTGGCTTGGGCAGAGGCTTGCCGTCGTCGGTAGTGGGGACCCCGACCTTGGAGTTGAATCGCGCGAGGACTCGAGTGGTCGCGGCAATTTGCTCCTCCTGCGTCTTGGTCTTGAGATACTCGACGAATATGAAGCGCGAGTACTCGTCCACAAAGAACATGGCGTAGAAGAAACCGTCGACCGATCGGCGGAGCGGCCCCTTCAAGTCGATGTGGAGAGTGCCTGGGGCGAGGCACGGTGGCAGTGAAGACGGCTTGGAGGTTGTGAGAGTCCCGCCGTGAGAGGGCCTGGTGATGTTGGCAGCTGCGCAGTGTGGGCATGCGACGGCTGCGGCTCCGGCGAGGTTGGGCGGAGCATCCTTGCAGGTGCTGGGCAGCTCGCGAATCTTCTTGACCGGGCAGTGGAGGCGCCTCTCCATGAGCTGGCCGGCCTGCGCGTGAGAGAGTCGGCCGACGTGCGCCGTGGATCCGACAGCATGGAAGCCGAGTGCTGCGTTGGCGGCGTGGATGCGCGACGGCCTCGGTTTGTCGGCACAATCGAGAAGTGCGCCACTCGCAAATCTGACGGCGTTACGGCCTACGGAGACGTCGAAGGGGATGACGTGACCGCCGCTCTTCTCGGGGAGCTTGAGCTGTTTGACCTTGCAGAATGAGGACTCGATCCCCTGCTCCTCCCAAATCTGGTCGACGGAGATTAGGGTGTAGTTCTTAAACTCGGGCACGCACCTGACGTTGGTGATCGAGAACTTGATAACGAGCCCGCTCTTGGTCTTGGCCACCACTGGGAGGTCTCCGATGGCAGTCGCGGAGGTGAGGTGTCCGTTGGCCGCGCCAAAGACCTCGTCAGTAGAAGTGACATTGACGAGCCTGGAGCAGTCGTCAGTGCACGAGGCCGTTGCTCCTGAATCGATGGTGGCAACAAGCAGCGGGAGAAGAGGTGTCGACTTCGACGAGTCGTTCGATTTCCCTTTGGAAAGCAGGGAGCCGGAGTCGACCGGGCAAGCTGACTGAGCGGCCACGGCTTTCTCTATGTCTGCGGAGTAAACGACACCGCCGCCCTTCTCTAGCTCGACGGGTACCCATTTCCCCGAGTAAGGGAGGTCGACGCAGTGGAGTCCTGTGGCGGATTCGAACTGAGTGATGGCATTGGGGTTGAACCTGACTGCCTGGCCCCATGGTCCCGCGGAGGGCGGCCCGATGAATAGTCCGGAGAAGAGGAGGGCGATCGTGGCGATGCCTGCGAGAGGAGGAGCAAGGAGCTTGAGGCCCCTGAGGCGGTTTACTGCGTCGGACGCGCGTCTAGTGAGTCCAGTCCACACGACTAGGCTGAATGCTGTTGGGAGAAGGCCAAGCGGGCTGACAGCAATGAACGCGATGGTAGTGAGAACGTCGATGGGAATCTGGAGGCAGATCAGGTAGAACCGGGAAGGATAGAAGACTGCAGAGGAGAAGGCTAGGCACGCGATGATCTTGAGAGCGAGGGTCGCGAAACTCGTGGAAGTAGCGCGCGGGCCAGGCGAGTAGGAGACAAGAGCGAAGTGGTCAGGCAAGGCGGGGCCGGAGGTCCCGCGCAAGGCGACGACCACTCCGAGAGCGGCGACGGCGAGAGTGAGAAGGAGAATGAATGAGGCTCCGATGGTGGCCTGATTCGAGCGAAGGAAGAGCTCAATTCGGCCTAGGGGTGCGACCGGCGTGTTGCCTTCGGCCGGAGGCGCCCGGGAGGAATCAGTAGGGATGGAAGCGGTAGGCGAGGGAGCCGGTCGAGATAGCTGAGAGGCCGGTTTGGGCTGGGGAGCGCCAGCCACGACCAGACTCGGAGAGAACTCGTGGGAGACGGTAGCAGGCGTGGCATCGTAGGAAAAGAAGGCTTTGAGCTGGGCTTGGACGTCGGAGTCGGAGGCGATGGAGACGGCGCAGGCAGACTGCGTTATCTTGGCGGGGGGCTTGCCGTCGACCCAGCCTTGGCCACCTATCCACCCCCATTTGCCATTGGAGTCCTTGGCCCACGGGCGCTTGCCTTCTGCATCTTTCGCGTCGCAGTCGCGGTTGAGGTGTGGGCCGCCGCACTTGCAAGGCCTCGCACCGGGGACGTAGTGGGTGATCCTGCCGGTCTTATCCCGAGGTAGCGGGACCCACTCGTGGCCATCGCCGCCTCCGCTGCCGCCACCGGCACCGCCGGTGCCACTGGTGCCACCGCCGATGGGGGGGACGCGGGCCGTGGACTTAGACGCGTCGACCTTGACCCCTGCGGCGGTCTTACCAGCCTGCGAGGCAATGGCAAATGCGGCCTTAGAGTCACCGGATGCAAGGGAGAGAGCAAACGCACGCTTGATTGGGTCGGACTCGAGCTTGGGCACCGTGGCACTGTTGGTGTTCAGTTTGGTGAACGCCAACCCGGCCTGCACAGCGCCGGGGGAACCAAGAGAGTCGAGCTCCGCGTAGGTCTCTGCCTCGAGGAGCAGCGCTCGGATGACGCGCAGGTTATCTTCGAGACTAGGCGGATGGCCGAGCGTCTTGATCTCGATGCCGTATTCCTTGCGCCACGACGGTTGCCCGTGCATCATGGTGGAGATGTAGAGGTTGATATCATCTTCGGACTTGCGCTGCGAGCGTGGGAGGCGGCGGTGGCGGGAGTGCAGCTCCTTGTACCATTGCTCGAACAAGGCGTAGGTGAGATCAGTGGCGACTTTGGATTCAGCATACGAGGTAAAGCGGCGCAGCACGATCGCCTTGGCGGGAGCGGTGGCCTTGCGGCCGAGCTCGAGGATCTTGGCGCTGAAGGCGCGGCCACTTTGATCGCACTCGTTCAGGATGCGGTTGGCAAACTCGCTGTTGTCCCAGATGGCGGCGAGCACCCTGCCGAACTCTAGGTCATGTTCCCTGACAGTGTATTTGTTGACGGAGAAGTCTTTGACCCCGTCGGGCAGCTGCGTGAGATCGTTCCCGCGGGCTGACACACCGGGGGTGCCCGTGGCGACTTCCGAGTCGTGATTGGAGACGCGGATAGCAGTCGGAGGGCACGGATCGTAGAAGTCGTGGACCTTTGCACCTTGGATGGTACCCAGGACAAAAGGGATGTTGTTGAAGGAGTCTGCGACGAATCTGCCGTTGCCTAGAGATACGACGCCTTGCTCGACGAGCGCGGCGAAGTGGCCCGTGCGTCGGACCCATTCACTTGCCTCGTAAATGGCGCCCTCGAAGTGGGCTGAGTTCATGTCACACTTGACAGGTTTGTTGTCAGTGTCAATGATGATGTAGGTGGGTGCAGCGACAGCTGCTTCGGCGTCGCCCATTTAGTAGGGCGAAGATGGGCGATAAAGGGCGGTACATTGTTATCGCGGTCGGACGTCCACGTTGAAACTCGGCGCCGAGAAGCGGCGCGTCTCTCGATTGAGGGGGCGGGACGAGAGAGAGAGACCTCGTTCCTTAGATCTTGAAAATATGGCAAAAAGATACCGTCACACCGCGGAACGCGATGTGACAATACCGGGTAACCGGGTAATAGATTACAAGCCACAAAAGTGTACGCATGGGATATCAGCAGCAGTGTGATACCGAATGTCAACG
>CATOSE010000366.1:0-19820 GCA_951812265.1 Taphrorychus bicolor | reverse complement strand
CGTCAAAGATAATACGACTAGAGTCTTCATAGCAATAATCAACATACCGTTAAGACGCGTCTACAGCGTCGTCGCGTTCAGCGACTGGTTCTTGTCCCACCCACCGCAGCGCCGCGAACCACCCGAACAGATTTCCGGAGACACGCGACTCAAATGTACATAGTACTGAGTACAATAATTATTGTACTGAGTACAATAATGTTTCACGCTCCCTCCTGATCGTGAGATCAACATAACATCAGAGCTTCCTAATAAGAGCGGCCATCAGGCGTCGAGTGGCTCCAGCAGCGCAAACGAGACCCTTCTCGAGCCGATCCCTAAGAGTGTGGTGGGCGTTCATCATCTCATTTCGGTAAGTGAAGAATGATGCCTTCTCCACAGCTTTAGTGAACATATCGGCGATCATCTGATCGGTGCCAACGAGGAACGGGGCGAGCAGTCGAAGAAGAACGGCGCGTTTGATGAGCATGATAGCCCGTTCGTAGTATCGCGTTCGAGACGTGGCTCCCTCCTGCTGGATGGACGTGAACAGCGCTTTATTGTCTCCCAGCGCAGGTGTCGCCGCCGTAACTGGTGACCCGTTGGATCGGAGCAATTCCCTAACGAAGGCGACAGCCCGAGCGGCACGAGACGCTATAGCGGATTCAGCTTCATGTGAACTGTGGGGCACGAGTTTGATGTTCCCGGCGTTCCAATCGACTGCGCCGTTTAGGAACATGATCACGAAACCTCCCATAGGCCGAGGCCGAGTCCCCCAAGAGCTATCGTGCACACAGTAGAGCCCGTGCGATGACTCAAATCCTACTGGGTAGTTTGAGAGCCCGAGCGGGATCTTGGTCCTCCCTCCGTATGTAATCCCCATGTGGCGTGTGGCCGAGAGATACCCGAGGACCTTGAGTGCGTACTGATAGTGTTCTGCACTGGGACTGTGTACGAAACGTGCGAGAGTGTTGACGGCGAATGCGGCATCAACGCGAGTCATGGTGGTCGGCCACACTAATTTTCCAATCAGCTGAAGGTATTTGCCTTTGTCAAACTCACTTCCTTCCGGCGCCGGTACGAGATTATCGAATTTGTGCCGAGCTTCCTTACTTACGCCGAACGGAGTTTCCTGTTCCTCGAACTCGCCTTTATATTCGTTTGCCAATTGCTCGATGTAGCGGTGCTGTCGGATAGTGAGCGTTCCTTCTGCCATGTTACGCGAGATTTGCACACCAGTGAATTTCAGTACTGGCGAGATTTCGACGGAGTCGATCTTGATCAGCTTTGCGTACGCTCTCTTAATGTTAATGTAGTCTGCCTTATGCTTCTCGGGGAAACCCACCAGAATATCGTCGGCGAAAATTCCTACGCGGATTCCAAGCGTGGGGTGACGGTATAGGTTCGGTTCGTTCGCCCATGACGAGAATCCGAGTCGTTCCCATGCAGCTTTGTTATGCTGGAACCACAAATATGCGCCCTGCTTTATTCCTTCGAGGGCTTTAAGTAGCTTGAGAACGTAGCCGTTGACACCGAACCCTTCTGGCATTTCGACGTAGATAAGGTGGTCGATATCGGACTGTGTGAAAGCTTTTACTGCGTCGACGTGATCGGTGAGAAGGCACTCGAGGGCTATTAGCGCGCAGAGTATGCGAAAGCTTACCCCTGGAAGCGTTGCCGCAAATACTTTGTTGAAATCGCTCCCCTCCGTCTGCGAGTACCCGCACGCGACAAATCTCGCTTTTACCAGTTGAATGCTACCATCGTCGTTGTACTTGACAGTGAACACCCATTTTGACTTTAACACTCGAGCTCCCGCCGGCCGCTTGACGACAACCCACGCGTTGTTGGCGAGCTTCCCAGTGATTTCATCTTCCATTGCCCTTTTGAAGATGGGCCACCACTTTAGGCCTTTCGCTTCCTCGAGTGTTTTTGGGACTGGTACTTCCCCCATCTCACTGACCCTGAAGGCTCCCTCCGCGTTCTCACTCCATATCTCGATGGGTTGGCTGTCCATATATCCTTTGTAGACGCAGGCTCCACACCCCGTTCCGCCGCATACGAGGCACTCTCGATCATGCGCGTCAGCGGCTGCTGATGCGAGTTCCACGTCGCCCAGGGCGTTGAGCTGTGCACCAAAACCTGTTTGGACGGGGGATACAACGTCGGCAATTGCGGTGACGAACGCGCTGCACAACCGAGGCGGATATCCTTCCGCGATCGAAGTACGGGCGGTACCGCTTTCGTCGTGGCCTCTGAGGACGACAGTGTGTGAGGCGCATGTGCAGTCGGCGGATCCGAAAATACGGCGGAAAGATGGAGCTGACCTGTTGTCAACTAGCAGCCCTGTATATTTCTGGTATGGAGTACCGAATGAGCACTGGGCGAAGCAGAGGTATGTTGAACTGTCTGGGTCGACGATTTCCGGGAAGTCCCACAGGAATCCATGGTTAGCAAACTTTCCCCATTGGCACTTTGCAGGCCCAAACCTTCTGGAGGCCGCGCTCTCGATACAGTAGCTCACCGAGAGGAGGTTACACTGCTTGATCACTCGCGCCGCAAACTTAAAGAGAACGTTTGCATCGTCGACCAGCTTCTGGTGCTTAGGGGATAGCCCCTCTACACCTGAGGGGTATTGCTTCGAGCGGAGAGGCGGGTCGAAGGCGATGGAGGCAGTCTTGCAGGGTGGTGAGAGGAATACAAAGCTTACGCTTCCTATGAGGTTGAGGATTTTGCTTTGCAGCTCTGGCCTGCTCATGTCATGGTCGCCGTTGGTCGCTAAATCGTAGGTGATAACTGTGTGTCCTATGCCTCGAAGCCCCTGTGCGATGTCGCCGTCCCTTGATAGTCCGCAGAAAAGTAGAAGAATAGTAGATCGCTCCCTCCCAGCCCTGGCTGTAAATCTGCGTGGAACACTGCTCGCTGTGACAGTGGAAGTAGGCAGGTCGATAGCGTCGAAGAATTCGACCGGAGTGTCAGCGGTGATCTGTTTGCACTGTTCGAATGAGTTTTCTCGCCACTCCCGAACTGTGAACGAGCTAAGCCGTTTGAGGGATGGCACGAACACGAAGTGACTGTGACGTCGCGAGTCGTATCCGAGATGGCATCCGTCCGCGCCACGGTCACCGAGTTTTCCTTCGCGGTCCCGATGAGGAACGGTGACGGTGACGTCGCAGTACATTGTGCGAGCCCACGTGAGATCGACGGGACCTGCGTTTTTCTCGATGAACTGGTACGGCGACTGAGGAGGGTTGTGAGCATTGGTAGGTAGATAGTACAACAGGCGGATTGTTTGGGCAGCGCCCCAAGGCCACAGGCAGCGAGGTGCACTTGCTTGTGCGAGATCAGAGCGCATCATGCGCTGCATAGTGCCCCACATGCGTTCGGGAACAGGCAGTGTATCGCTGTCATTCGGCACTTGGAATCCCCTGGCGCTGCACGTTTCGCTGGCCCACGCGTCCACCTCTTCACCGAGGAACATTTTCCCGTTGTCAGTGACCCAACGCCCGATAATACCGTCCTTCAGTCGAGTGTAGTTGTCTGAGTGAAATGCCTGGGCTGAGGATTTTGTCTCGGAAGCATTCATTCTGACCATGAAGTACACGGATTGTTTGTGAGTATAGCGATCTGAGAAGTTGATCATACACGTGAATCCGTGGGGGAACGACGCTTCGAACCCTGTGCAGATGTCGGTCTCCACCTGCTGTCCGAAGTGGGTAAATCCTGAGGTCGACTGTCCCGTAGTGTACCTGCGGCGGTGAGGGGTATGGTTGGCTCCGGTGTTCCCCAACCTGCACCCAGGGCATGTGAGTTCATCGTGTTTCAATTCACTCAAAGACTGTCCGTCGATGGTGATATTGGAGTTTTTTAACCGCTGGGTACCTACGTGGCTCAAGGCATTGTGGATGAGGCGGAATGGCCGTTGCTCGGAAGGGCGAATCCGACGGAGGGGATCGTCGTCGCTGCTGATTCCGGCTTTAGCTGCCTCTGGGGTTGTGATGCAATACGACGATCCAGTGGCGAATGGCACGACCATCTTCGATGACCTGATGAGGAGACAATCACTCTGGTGGATAGAATTGTCATCGTTGAGATACGTATTGACCCCGTCTCGCTTCATCCCTTTTACGCTCAGCAGCATGGTGGATCCGAGCCCCTCCACTACCAGCGCCCGCGAGACTGGAATGTGAGCGGGTTCTGGTGGCCCCTGAGTTCCATCGTCGAGCAGCCTTCTTCCCGTGGTCGGTAGATTCATCTTCCCTACTTTGAGGATGGGCAGGCCAGCATCGTTAGCGATGAACAGCCGTTGAGTCGGTGAGTGATCAGTTATGGTGTGCAGGAGGTGGCTCATCGACGGGGGGATCGAGGTGGATGTGCAACCGCTGTCCACGCACACACGCTGGCCCCCTGACATCGCAATCATCCCGGCTTCATTTCCCGCGTATGCTGTCTCGAGGCCATGCACGCGTGGGGAGAAGCCAACGGTGAGAGCGAGAATGATGAGCGCGGTTCCGATGGCCCGGGTAATCTGCTCTGTGACAATTAGGATCGCGATGATTGCTGCCAGAAGGATTGCTGTAATCTTACCGACGAGCATTTGGTGGTCCTGTTTCGTCGTTCCAACTTCCACCGCGGTATTGCTTTGCTCCCGCTCAAATAGTTGGTCGTCGCTGAGCGAAAATGCAGTTGGCATTTTCATTTCGTCCGCCGTCCTGGCTAGTTCATTCTGACTTTCGTGCTCGGCGTCAGTTGTTTCGTCGTCTTCTCCCTCCTCGCTGACACGAGCTTTCGGCGGTGGTCGGCGATCGTAACGACGAAAGTTTCGAGGTTGAGGCTTGAAGGGGCCGACTTGTCCGCGCGGCGGAGCTCGACGGGGGGGCGGCAACTGTCGCAGTTTAGCCTGCAGTATTCCGATGGCGAATTGAATGGAACGGTATCTGTCGGGCGAGGGGCAGTTGACGGCGATGTGTCCGAGGCCACGGCACCTATCGCAGATTATTTCGATGCTCCGCGTCCCGCGAGAGTCGCTCATATACGCTGTGTCGAAGGATTCGTTCAGCGTTCCTTCCTCGGCAGCTGCTAGCAACTCGTCGTGATTGAGTGCTGACCAGTCACTTGTGGTCAGAGTACCACGGTAGCCGGCCTCTTCGCTGCCGAGGTGTGCGAGCTCAGTTAGCGAAGCGTTTAACGCCGCGCCGCCAGAGAGCGCGCTGGACGGGGGCTCCCTCCCCGTCTGACCCCCCAACAGTCCTTGCTCGAGGGTTTGTCGATTCGAGCTGGCAGCTCTCGGCGTTGGCGCCCTTGGCGTGAATCCTGCGAGTTTCGCACGGACGGCGGAGCGCCACAACGCGTTGAAGTGCGACTCACACGCGTTAAAATCGCGTTGCCCTGCAAGCATGCCTGCCGCGTGCTCGAATTGTCTTTGCCCCGCCGGCGCGTTGTATTCGAGCGTTGCACTTTCGTGGAAGTGCTTGGATGATGAGAACAGGCATTCCAACATCTTTTCTGTCATTTCGTCTTGCGATTTCCGGTTGGCCACAGGCCTCTTGCCATTCATAGTTCTAATTCTCTTTCCCAACTGTGCAACGGTATTTTCTGAGACTCCGACATCTGCAAGGATGTCGATAGCTTCCCACATGGCGTTCAGGTCTCTAAGCTTCAGCTGGTCAACAACAGTGCTGCATTGTGTTCTGAGGAACTGGAACGCAGCGTATCCGTCTTGAAAGTGGTTCGTGCGCATTTGCGTCACATATTCCGCGTCGACAATGTGTTTTGTCAGCAATGCATATGATTCCTTTGCGCGCTTGCGGTAGCACTGCTGTGCTTTGGCAGCACCAGGGCCTCCTACCACTGCAGGTCCTGTTGGCCCGCCTTCGTCGGTGCCGAGCAAGTGGTCAGCGAGAGACCACCCACGATCATCGGCTCTTGCAGCGATGTTGAGCAAGCGCTCCTCAAAGAATTCATATGTCTCTCCTGGCGTGCCATCGAATGGCAGGATGTCGTACTTGATGTCTGGCGTAGTCATACCTGTGCCCGGATGCAGTTCCCGGCTGAAGCACCACGTCAAAGATAATACGACTAGAGTCTTCATAGCAATAATCAACATACCGTTAAGACGCGTCTACAGCGTCGTCGCGTTCAGCGACTGGTTCTTGTCCCACCCACCGCAGCGCCGCGAACCACCCGAACAGATTTCCGGAGACACGCGACTCAAATGTACATAGTACTGAGTACAATAATTATTGTACTGAGTACAATAATGTTTCACGCTCCCTCCTGATCGTGAGATCAACATAACATCAGAGCTTCCTAATAAGAGCGGCCATCAGGCGTCGAGTGGCCCCAGCAGCGCAAACGAGACCCTTCTCGAGCCGATCCCTAAGAGTGTGGTGGGCGTTCATCATCTCATTTCGGTAAGTGAAGAATGATGCCTTCTCCACAGCTTTAGTGAACATATCGGCGATCATCTGATCGGTGCCAACGAGGAACGGGGCGAGCAGTCGAAGAAGAACAGCGCGTTTGATGAGCATGATAGCCCGTTCGTAGTATCGCGTCCGAGACGTGGCTCCCTCCTGCTGAATGGACGTGAACAGCGCTTTATTGTCTCCCAGCGCAGGTGTCGCCGCCGTAACTGGTGACCCGTTGGATCGGAGCAATTCCCTAACGAAGGCGACAGCCCGAGCAGCACGAGACGCTATAGCAGATTCAGCCTCGTGTGAACTATGGGGCACGAGTTTGATGTTCCCGGCGTTCCAGTCGACTGCGCCGTTTAGGAACATGATCACGAAACCTCCCATAGGTCGAGGCCGAGTCCCCCAAGAGCTATCGTGCGCACAGTAGAGCCCGTGCGATGACTCAAATCCTACCGGGTAGTTTGAGAGCCCGAGCGGGATTTTGGTCCTCCCTCCGTATGTAATCCCCATGTGGCGTGTGGCTGAGAGATACCCGAGGACCTTGAGCGCGTACTGATAGTGTTCTGCACTGGGACTGTGTACGAAACGTGCGAGAGTGTTAACGGCGAATGCGGCATCGACGCGAGTCATGGTGGTCGGCCACACTAATTTTCCAATCAGCTGAAGGTATTTGCCTTTGTCAAACTCACTTCCTTCCGGCGCCGGTACGAGATTATCGAACTTGTGTCGAGCTTCCTTACTTACGCCGAACGGAGTTTCCTGTTCCTCGAACTCGCCTTTATATTCGTTTGCCAATTGCTCGATGTAGCGGTGCTGTCGGATAGTGAGCGTTCCTTCTGCCATGTTACGCGAGATTTGCACACCAGTGAATTTCAGTACTGGCGAGATTTCGACGGAGTCGATCTTGATCAGCTTTGCGTACGCTCTCTTAATGTTAATGTAGTCTGCCTTATGCTTCTCGGGGAAACCCACCAGAATATCGTCGGCGAAAATTCCTACGCGGATTCCAAGCGTGGGGTGACGGTATAGGTTCGGTTCGTTCGCCCATGACGAGAATCCGAGTCGTTCCCATGCAGCTTTGTTATGCTGGAACCACAAGTATGCGCCCTGCTTTATTCCTTCGAGGGCTTTAAGTAGCTTGAGAACGTAGCCGTTGACACCGAACCCTTCCGGCATTTCGACGTAGATAAGGTGGTCGATATCGGACTGTGTGAAAGCTTTTACTGCATCGACGTGATCGGTGAGAAGGCACTCGAGGGCTATTAGCGCGCAGAGTATGCGAAAGCTTACCCCTGGGAGCGTTGCCGCAAATACTTTGTTGAAATCGCTCCCCTCAGTCTGCGAGTACCCGCACGCGACAAATCTCGCTTTTACCAGTTGAATGCTACCATCGTCGTTGTACTTGACAGTGTACACCCATTTTGACTTTAACACTCGAGCTCCCACCGGCCGCTTGACGACAACCCACGCGTTGTTGGCGAGCTTCCCAGTGATTTCATCTTCCATTGCCTTTTTGAAGATGGGCCACCACTTCAGGCCTTTCGCTTCCTCGAGTGTTTTAGGGACTGGGACTTCCCCCATCTCACTGACCCTGAAAGCTCCCTCCGCGTCCTCACTCCATATCTCGATGGGTTGGCTGTCCATATACCCTTTGTAGACGCAGGCTCCACACCCCGTTCCGCCGCATACGATGCACTCTCGATCATGCGCGTCAGCGGCTGCTGATGCGAGTTCCACGTCGCCCAGGGCGTTGAGCTGTGCACCAAAACCTGTTTGGACGGGGGATACAACGTCGGCAATTGCGGTGACGAACGCGCTGCACAACCGAGGCGGATATCCTTCCGCGATCGAAGTACGAGCGGTACCGCTTTCGTCGTGGCCTCTGAGGACGACAGTGTGTGAGGCGCATGTGCAGTCGGCGGATCCGAAAATACGGCGGAAAGATGGAGCCGATCTGTTGTCAACTAGCAGCCCTGTGTATTTCTGGTATGGAGTACCAAATGAGCACTGGGCGAACAGAGGTATGTTGAACTGTCTGGGTCGACGATTTCCGGGAAGTCCCACAGGAATCCATGGTTGGCAAACTTTCCCCATTGGCACTTTGCAGGCCCAAATCTTCGAGAGGCCGCGCTCTCGATGCAGTAGCTCACCGAGAGGAGGTTACACTGCTTAATCACTCGCGCCGCAAACTTGAAGAGGACGTTTGCATCGTCGACCAGTTTCTGGTGCTTAGGGGATAGTCCCTCTACACCTGAGGGGTATTGCTTCGAGCGGAGAGGCGGGTCGAAGGCGATGGAGGCAGTCTTGCAGGGTGGTGAGAGGAATACAAAGCTTACGTTCCCTATGAGGTTGAGGATTTTGCTTTGCAGCTCTGGCCTGCTCATGTCATGGTCGCCGTTGGTCGCTAAATCGTAGGTGATAACTGTGTGTCCTATGCCTCGAAGCCCCTGTGCGATGTCGCCGTCCCTCGATTGTCCGCAGAAAAGTAGAAGAATTGTAGATCGCTCCCTCCCAGCCCTGGCTGTAAATCTGCGTGGAACACTGCTTGCTGTGACTGTGGAGGTAGGCAGGTCGATAGCATCGAAGAATTCGACCGGGGTGTCAGCGGTGATCTGTTTGCACTGTTCGAACGAGTTTTCTCGCCACTCCCGAACTGTGAACGAGCTGAGCCGTTTGAGGGATGGCACGAACACGAAGTGGCTGTGACGTCGCGAGTCGTACCCGAGGTGGCATCCGTCCGCGCCACGCTCACCGAGTTTTCCCTCACGGTCCCGATGAGGAACGGTGACGGTGACATCGCAGTACATCGTGCGAGCCCATGTGAGATCGACGGGACCTGCGTTTTTCTCGATGAACTGGTACGGCGACTGAGGAGGGTTGTGAGCGTTGGTGGGCAGATAGTACAACAGGCGGACCGTTTGGGCAGCGCCCCAAGGCCACAGGCAGCGAGGTGCACTTGCTTGTGCGAGATCAGAGCGCATCATGCTCTGCATAGTGCCCCACATGCGTTCGGGAACAGGCAGTGTATCGCTGTCATTCGGCACTTGGAATCCCCTATCGCTGCACGTTTCGCTGGCCCACGCGTCCACCTCTTCACCGAGGAACATTTTTCCGTTGTCAGTGACCCAACGCCCGATAATACCGTCCTTCAGTCGAGTGTAGTTGTCTGAGTGGAATGCCTGAGCTGAGGATTTTGTCTCGGAAGCAGTCTGCCTGACCATGAAGTACACGGATTGTTTGTGAGTATAGCGGTCTGAGAAGTTGATCATACACGTGAATCCGTGGGGGAACGACGCTTCGAACCCTGTGCAGATGTCGGTCTCCACCTGCTGTCCGAAGTGGGTAAATCCTGAGGTCGACTGTCCCGTAGTGTACCTACGGCGGTGAGGGGTATGGTTGGCTCCGGTGTTTCCCAACCTGCACCCAGGGCATGTGAGTTCATCGTGCTTCAGTTCACTCAGAGACTGTCCGTCGATGGTGATGTTGGAGCTCTTTAACCGCTGGGTACCTACGTGGCTCAAGGCATTGTGGATGAGGCGGAATGGCCGTTGCTCGGAAGGGCGAATTCGACGGAGGGGATCGCCGTCGCTGCTGATTCCGGCTTTGGCTTCCTCTGGGGTTGTGATGCAATACGACGATCCAGTGGCGAATGTACGACCATCTTCGATGACTTGATGAGGAGGCAATCACTCTGGTGGATAGAATTGTCATCGTTCAGGTACGTGTTGACCCCGTCTCGCTTCATCCCTTTTACGCTCAGCAGCATGGTGGATCCGAGCCCCTCCACTACCAGCGCCCGCGAGACTGGAATGTGAGCGGGTTCTGGCGGCCCCTGAGTTCCATCGTCGAGCAGCCTCCTTCCGGTGGTCGGTAGGTTCATCTTCCCTACCTTGAGGATGGGCAGGCCGGCATCGTTAGCGATGAACAGCCGTTGAGTCGGTGAGTGATCAGTGATGGTGTGCAGGAGGTGGCTCATCGACGGGGGAATCGAGGTGGATGTGCACCCGCTGTCCACGCACACGCGCTGGCCCCCTGACATCGCAATCATTCCGGCTTCATTTCCCGCGTATGCTGTCTCAAGGCCATGCACGCGTGGGGAGAAGCCGACGGTGAGAGCGAGAATGATGAGCGCAGTTCCGATGGCTCGAGTAATCTGCTCCGTGACGATTAGAATCGCGATGATTGCTGCCAGAACGATTGCTGTAATCTTACCGACGAGCATCTGGTGGTCCTGTTTCGTCGTTCCAACTTCCACCGCGATATTGCTTTGCTCCCGCTCGAATAGTTGGTCGTCGCTGAGCGAAAATGCAGTTGGCATCTTCATTTCGTCCGCCGTCCTGGCTAGCTCTTTCTGGCTTTCGTACTCAGCGTCGGTTGTTCGTCGTCTTCTCCCTCCTCGCCGACCCGAGCTCTCGGCGGTGGTCGGCGATCGTAACGACGAAAGTTTCGAGGTTGAGGCTTGAAGGGGCCGACTTGTCCGCGCGGCGGAGCTCGACGGGGGGGCGGCAGCTGTCGCAGTTTAGCCTGCAGTATTCCGATGGCGAATTGAATGGAACGGTATCGTTCTGGCGAGGGGCAGTTGACGGCGATGTGTCCGAGGCCACGGCACCTATCGCAGATTATTTCGATGCTCCGCGTCCCGCGAGAGTCGCTCATATACGCTGTGTCAAAGGATTCGTTAAGCGTTCCTTCTTCTGCGGCTGCTTGCAGTTCGTCATGATTAAGTGCTGACCAGTCACTTGTGGTAAGGGTGCCACGGTAGCCGGCCTCCTCACTGCCGAGGTGAGCCAGCTCAATTAGCGAAGCGTTTAACGCCGCGCCGCCAGACAGCGCGCTGGACGGGGGCTCCCTCCCCGTCTGACCCCCCAACAGCCCTTGCTCGAGGGTTTGTCGATTCGAGCTGGCAGCCTTTGGTGTTGGCGCCCTTGGCGTGAATCCTGCGAGTTTCGCACGGACGGCGGAGCGCCACAACGCGTTGAAGTGCGACTCACACGCGTTAAAATCGCGTTGCCCTGCGAGCATGCCTGCCGCGTGCTCGAATTGCCTTTGCCCCCGCCGGCGCGTTGTATTCGAGCGTCGCACTTTCATGGAAGTGCTTTGATGAGGAGAACAGACACTCCAGCATCTTTTCCGTCATTTCGTTTTGGGACTTCCGGTTGGCCACAGGCCTCTTGCCATTCATAGTTCTAATCCTCTTTCCCAGCTGCGCAACGGTATTTTCTGAGACTCCGACGTCCGCGAGGATGTCGATCGCTTCCCACATGGCGTTTAGGTCTCTAAGCTTCAGCTGGTCAACAACAGTGTTGCACTGTGCTCGCAAAAACTGGAACGCAGCATATCGTCTTGGAAGTGGTTCGTGCGCATTTGCGTCACGTATTCCGCGTCGACAATGTGTTTTGTCAGCAACGCATACGATTCCTTCGCGCGCTTGCGGTAGGACTGCTGAGCTTTGGCAGCACCAGGGCCTCCTGGTGCTGCAGGTCCTGTTGGCCCGCCTTCGTCGGTGCCGAGCAAGTGGTCAGCGAGGGACCACCCACGATCGTCGGCTTTTGCGGCAATGTTGAGCAAGCGCTCCTCGAAGAACTCGTACGTCTCCCCTGGCGTCCCATCAAATGGCAGGATGTCGTACTTGATGTCTGGCGTAGTCATACCTGTGCCCGGATGCGATTCCCGGCTGAAGCACCACGTGAAAGATATTACCACTAGGGCCTTCATAGCAATAAACAACATACCCTTAAGACGCGTCTACAGCGTCGTCGCGTCCAGCGACTGGTTCTTGTCCCACCCACCGCAGCGCCGCGAACCACACGAACAAAACCACGAAGACACGTACCTCACACGTACATAGTACTGAGTACAATAATTATTGTACTGAGTACAATAATGTTTCACGGTAAGCAGCCCTGTCTCAACGAGTTCCCGTACCCAAAAGTGCCAGCGGTCAACATGTTTAACTCTCTCGTGATGCTCGGGGTTATAAGATAAGTCACGAGCCCCGATGTTGTCGGTGGCAAGGCTGGTCGGACCCGCACCACCAAAGCCTAACTCATCCAAGAACTCTGATAGATACTTGGCCTCCTTGGCGGCTTCGGAGAGGGCCACAATTTCGGCCTCACACGAGGATAGGGCGATGGTGGCTTGCTTCTTGGACGACCAACTGACAGCGGCGAGGGAGTACATGAAGACATGGCCCGACGTGGAATGTTTCACGGCCCAATCCGAGTCGCTCATCCACGAGAGTTCACTGTTGGATGCACCATATCGAAGACCGACATCACGGTGGTGAGATCAGTAGAAGAGGACACGGACGGCGGCATTGTAGAGAGCCGGCGTGGGCTTGCCCATAGCCCGACACAACATACCGACGGCGAAGGCAATGTCGGGGCGCGTATTTACGGCACAGTAGAGTAGCGCCCCTACAAGACTTTGGTATGCTTTGAGGAGCGTGCCGTCGACCTCGGAGGCATCCTGGTCCACGGCTTCCAAGACCAGCTAAGGAAGGTCAGGCGAAGCCGGTACCAGCCGAGGCCTGCTGCGAGGAGTAAAATTGGCCGGAGTAGGACGCTTTGCCGTTGGGGGCGTAGGTCTCCATGAGGCGGTCAATATATCCGGTTTGAAGGAGGCACACGTAATCACCGGCTAGCTCGATCTCCACTGATAGGAGATCCGCAGCCTCACCCTCGTGCTCCACTTCCCATGACGCAGACAGATCTGCCGTGAACTGATGGTACAGGGAGTGCTGGTCGGTGTGGGACGAGAGGATGAAGAGATCGTCTACATAGCAACCAATAAGGAGGGTTTCCCGTCGGGGACCCGAAGGCAGCGAGACTTCGCGGGTGCAGGAGAACACGCAAGTGTCCAGGGCGCTCTGAGTAAGTTGAGCTCCCTCCGCTCCACGCCAGGCCAGCAACCATGGGAAAAGGGACCTCTGCCATCGCCGCCCGGCCTGTGCCATTCCGTAGACAGGTTTCTGCACCAGGCACAGGCGATTCACCCCGTCACCGCGCCCAGCGGGAACCAACCGCACCTCTCCGTCCACCTCGGTGGTGGTGTAGCCTGGAGGTGGCGAGCAGTAGACAACCTCGCCAGGCTCAAGCGAACCTTGGAGGTAAGCCGCCACGAAGTCCCAGCGTCGCATGGAAAGTCCCAGGCGGGCGGCCAAGGCGCACAGGGTCCGAAGGGTGCCGCCTCGCATTGCCGCGCAGAACGTTTGGTGATAATCCACCCCGGGCACCTGGGTGCAGCCTTGGACGCACAAGCGAGCTTTCTTTCGCCCGTCACGCTTCACCTTGTAGACCCAAGTGAGTTTGACGATGTGGCGGCCCTTAGGGAGGCGGTTCAAGCGGTCCACATAGCGCCAGGAGGCGTTACTGCGATGGTTCTCAATCTCCGAGCCTTCCGCTCCTTCGGCTCCCCAGCCCTGATAATCACGCCGCAGTGCGTCAGCGTGGTTGGCGGGGTCGTCAGGGCCGAGCTTTTCGGAGGCCAGCATAGCCGAGCCCACTAAGGGGGCCGTGCCAGTGTTGCGCAGAGGGTAGGATCCGAGGGAGCGCTGGAAGTGAGCTTTGGGAGGCCCCTTTGCACGACGACGGGGACGCGTGCCCGGTGACAGCGGAGTCCCGGGGGCCTCGGGTTGCGCGTCAGCTGGTTCGGGAGCTGCAGCGGTAGCCACCTCGTCCTCAGCATCGACGACGCCGTCTGCATAGTTCTTGGGTGCAGTAGGTGTCGCAGCGGGAACTGTTGGTTGCTCGCCGGTGGCAGGAGGAGAAGGGGGCGAGACGCGACGCTCGCGGGGGACAGTGGGAGCAACAAGCGGCGACTCGGCGGAGGATCTGACAGCCAGCAGGCGCTGGCAAGACTCGGCCAGATAGTGTTTGAGGTCTGCTGGGTAGGCGGCTGTGGCACTTGAGGCCCAGGTTCCACTGGAGTCCTTAGCCCCCCCCAGCCACGGCTGTGTGGGTGCCGGCTGGGTGTGAGCAGAGCATGTGGTTCAGAGGCCGGAAGTGCGGTGCGAACCCGGCCGTGTACCGAAAGGTGGTGTATTTCTTGACAGGCGCGCCGAACATACACTGAGCGAAGGTAGCGCTCTCTAGGCTGCAGCTGCGCCATAGGTCGAGCATACGGGGGTCGAGCCATAATGGTCCATGTTCAGGTGTGCTGAACAACCAAGGAACCGATGGGTCTCCGCGGTCAGCCGGGTTCTCTATGACGAAATCGGCTCCGGCGCGGTGGCCTGCCTCTAGCAAGGCTGCAGTGCGGTGCGTAATCTCGTTGGCCCGCTGGAGCTCCGCCTTGTGCTTAGGGGGTACCTCCTCTACTCCGAGGATGTGCGAGCGATCCCGTACCACTGGGGGGCCAGGCGCGTTGTCCGCTGGGTGAAGAAGCGTGCCACCGAGTAGGTGCTGCAGGGAGGTGCAGCGATGATCGCAAAGAAGGCGTCTGCCCGGACACGCGAGAGGAGGTTGGCGTAGAAGGCGTCTGAAAGCACGTCGTGGTCCGCCCCCCCCACCTTCGGAGCCATCGTCCTCGAGCTCAACTGGCACGCCGGAGAACAGGACGAGTACCCGGCGTTCGCATGTGGGTCGTCCAACCGCTTCGGCGAGTGCCCGGTGTAGGAGAAGCACGGAGCCGAGTAGGCGCTCGGCCGGACGTGCACCGTCGGATTGAGCGACGAGCGCCGCGGACGCGACCGGAGGCGGCCTGGTTGGCAGAGATGTCGACAGCGGCGGGGGTGGCTCGGCTGTCGGAGCAGGGGGGGCAGGAGGGTATGTGGGCGCTGACGTATCCGCGAGTCCGTCACGTCGCATGTCAACTGGTTGCTGAGGGTAAATATGTTCGCGGAACAGGCATTCGGATGTGGTGTGCACACGGCCGGTGGGTGGCTGGAACGAAGACGTGGTAGGCCCCCGGGGAGCGTCCGCAGGCCAAGCGTCCCAGGTTAACACCGACCCACGCGCGGGGATCGATCGTCGTTTTGGAGTACTGTTCGCGCGGTTTGAGGGCAAACACGCGGCACCCGAAAGACATGATTTGGAGGACGCTGGGCCTCGAGCCGGTCAGCATCTCATAAGAGGAGGGTCCATCAGGCCGGTCGGGCACAGGACCGGACGTGCGGTTAAGCACGTCGATGGCCATGTCGAGGGCGTAGGGCCAGTGGCTGACTGATACGCCACTGTGACCGAGGTATGATCGCACGAGAGCCATGGATGAGCGTATGGCTCGTTCGGCTACGCCATTCAGCTGGTGGACGTGTGGAGGGCTGGTGGTTTGGGCTACGAGCGCGTCGTCCAGAAACTCCTTGAATTCCCGAGAGGTGAATTCCCCCGCGTTGTCTGAATGGAAAGTACGACGACTCTGATCGGAGCGGATGAGTGGAGGTTGAGGAGGCGGTTGAAGGACGTAATGAACGTACGAATGCGGGAGGGGGCTTCCGAATTTTGCTGGAGGAAGTATACCCACTTGAAGCGGGTGTGGTCGTCCACAAGGACCAGCGCGTACCGGTATTTGCCTACGTACGAGGAAATGAAGGGGCCCACAATGTCACCATGTACCAAGCGACCGGCGTGAGTTGGCTCGTAGCAGGATGTAGGATGAGATAGGCGGGTTGCGTTAGCAGCCGCACAGCTATCACACGTAAGCTCCGTGGCACTGGCGATGTGGCGCGGCGCATCAGACAACCGATCGCATAGGCGGCGGATATGGTCGAGTGAGACGTGTAGGCGGCGGTGGAGAGCGGAGGCCAGGTCGTTCGCGGTAAGGGCCTCGAGATGCGATGTAGAGGTGGAAGAGTAGATGCCCTCTTAAGGCTGTAAGCTCCCCCACCGACCGTGGAGACCCGTGCTCCGCTGACGGCGTTGGCGACGACTCCCACTGGCCTAGGTACAGCCCCTGCTCGCGACTGAAGGCGAAACGGAGCGGCTCGTGGTTCTCATCCAGGTTTCGTTCACACACTATGGAGCGCGCATCCCTGAAGATGCAATCCATACGGGACGTGTACCAAAGTTGGTCAACCGAGATGAGTGTGTCGGCGAAAAGGGGCGAGTATCGGACGCCGCGTAGGACTGGAGCCGGAATTCACGACCCCTGTAGTCACGTGCAATGATGGTCATGTCTCTCACATGGGTGCACGAGATTTCTTCGCCGTCGGCAATGACGACCGCATCGCGACAAGCCCGTACGTTAGTTAGATCCTCGAGGCAGTTGTGGACGTGCCACGTACATCCACTGTCGATAATGAGGCCGAGCCAGCATGTGACAGGAAATGCGGTACGCCAACGCGGGGGTCCCTAGCACTCGAGGCTTGTTACTGGCCGACGCGGATGAGTGAGCCGGATCGTCGGTGGTAGGTGACTTCGTAGGCGGTCCGCGTTTTCGCTTGTTAAGTAGCGCGTACCCCACTTGCGGAGTATCGTAGTCGACTGGAGAGGCTGTGGAGGTTAACTCATCGTGTAGACGCGCGGCTGCTGCTGCGGCAGCTAGTACGGCAACTGGAGGTAGTCCTAGCACTTGGTGAAGAGACGACGGGCAGTTGGCTATTCGAAAACTTCCGTGGAACTTGCCGGGGCGTGGAGCGTGTGCGATTCGCGGTGTCTTTGGCCGTCGGCACGACGACGGATGGGCGAGTGATGTCGGCCTGACCCACCGGCGTGGAGCGTTTGCGATTCGCGGCGTCTTCGGCCGTCGGCACGACGGCGGATGGGCGTATGCCGGCTTGCCCCACCACGTCTTTGTAGGGGCAGTGAGGCCGGGTGGTAGGCCACCACCCTGCGCCGCCCACTCAGCCTGCGTGCATCTACCCACAAACCTCAGAAGTTGGCTTATACAGAACAGGATAAGGCTGGAAGGATTAGGATGACTGCCTCATCGCGTGTGGTGATCAGTGTCAGGCGATCGAGTAAAGGCCATAACCATTCTGGCTCACCGGGGTCATGTGGAGGCTCGTGCGGTTCTGAGAGGAAGCCGAGGCCCCGGAAGGAAGGTGGGTCGCTGTCGGTTGTCGCCATGGCAAGCAGTGCGAGGATCGCCCCAAGCGAGACGGGTAGGAGGCGCCATCCGGCGCGCACAATACAGGATGCGGCCACTGTAAGCGAACGCGACGGCTGTGGGTCTGGAAGGAGGCGGAGCGGTAGGGTCTTGACGGACAAGGAATCCGTCAGACGAACAGAGAGTGCACCCCTCGTCGCATCCGCTGCCGTGGCCGACTAATATCGCTCCAGCTGGTGCGAGGCGAGAGGTGGTCGAAATCTGAGACGAGCAGCGAACCACCAGCGCTGCCCCCTGGTCGTCGCGGAGTTCGAGACCCATGCAGTGACGGATGCCCCCGAGGCCGTCTGCCTCAATGCGTGCGAACAGAAGGGCAGGTGCGTCTGCGGCCAGGGCCACGCCGCAGGGAAGCACGCGTGGAGATGGCGCGGAGGGCGCGGCGACAACGGCAGGTGGAGCGGTGAATCGCGGCGATTCTGTCGCGGCGGGTTGGTGCGGCCGGCGGTGGCAGAGCTGTCGCGGCGGTTGGTGCGGCCGGCGGTGGCAGAGCGGTCGGAGGTGCAGCCGCAGGCGTGGAGACTGGAACGCGGAGGCCCATGGGTGCTGAGACTGACTTCGTCGAAGTGCGCCCGTGGGGTGTCGACGTCACGGGGGGCGGGAGCGATAACCTCAACCGGTGGGAGTCCCACCTCGGCCCTCATTTCAGCCAGCATGTGCACTCTCGAGCGAGGGTTGATCGGAGAGCCGCCGGGGGAGAGGTTGACGCACGATCCAATTTGTTGTTTCACCGACGAGTACAACTTAAGCGGGGAGGTCGCCGTAAGCGCCGCCACGAGAGATCATGCCCCCTCTTCGTCCTGGATAGGCGGTATGAGGCAAGGAAGCGGCGCCGCTGTCTCTATAGGGCCTGGTGCCGCATGTGCGGCGGAGAGCATCCGAGCTGATCCTGTGGGCCTCACATCAGACACGTCGATGGCCTGCAGGGAGGCCGGATTCGACCAAGGTGGCTAGTGTAACGTCCGCCGTGTCGACGCCTACGTCTTCCCCCGGAGTATAAAGCGAATTAAGTTCGGAGGGCTGACGTTTGTCGGGTGGCAGGGTGGCAGCACTGCCGCCGATACGCGTGTGTCCCTTCTTCGCGTAAAGTGAGACTGTGGGCTTCGGTGGAGTTTGGTTGTGCTTGCAGTCGTATCGCAAATGGTGGCCACCGTCGACGCCGCAGCCCGCAAGGGGTGTCTACGCCCTTGACGTAGACTCGGCGGCCATCCTTCCACAGACGACTGTCACGGACCTTGGCGTTTTTGACATCTCCAGCCTGGAGGCCCTTGCCGCGGCCCTCCTCCATCGCCTTGTCTGCGACCGTCGCCGAAGCGGCCTTGTCCGGAGAGCGCGCCACGAGGTCGTCCGGACACGGCCTCGATAGTGTATTCCTTGTCAAGCAACGTTTTGATAATTTCACAGTTGAGTTCAAGGTCAAGGGCAGGTTTCTGGACGGTAAGCTCGAAGTCAAGCTTGGCGGCGACTAAGGGGCCCGAGCGCGCGCACGGCCGCGAGGTGCGTCGCGACTTGCGCAACCTCGCTGTGGGTGGCTGCGCCTGACTGGAGGTTCGCTTCGTCGTACTTACGCTTGTACTCGTCGAATCCGACTGAGGAGACGAGCTGGATGCCCTGTTCTATGACATCTGATCTGATTTTAGAGTTGCTCGCGACGAGCTCTGAGCTCACGATAGTGAGCTCACTTGCGATGAGTGTGAGCATTGTGGTGCCACAGGCGTTACACCGCCTGCGGTAGTCTTCGCGCCGTTGTTTGTTGTTGATGGTGGAAAGAAGCCAGTCTAGAAATTCTTGGTCGGTTTTGCGGATCACTCCAGATGCGGCTCGCGTGATCTTTTCGTCAGGCGTGATGCCTGTCACGTCGAGCGCGTCGTTCGTTTTGTTGAATCCCCCCCGGTGGGTTGGGGTTGAGCCAGGTTCCGCGCGCGAGATCGTCAGCTGTATAGTGGATGGAGTGGTCAATTGACGATGTGACGGCAACTGATCTGGCATCGAACAGGATGCCGAACTCCCACAACCCTCTGAATTGCTGCCCTCGCATTGGCGGCTTCTTCCTCCGTGTCGCGCCACCAAGTAGCTTTGGTGAGCGGGTCGCCGTCCCAACCTGAGTAGTCGGTATGGTCGGTGATGTCGCTTGTAGCTGTCTGTGGAGCCATGCGGCTCGCTGAGCGTGTACGCGTGCGTTCACAGAGCGTGAGACGCGTTTGCGCAATGGAAGCAGTACTGAGCAGCCCTAAGCGAGGCCCGAGCCGGACCGTGAGGTGCTGCCGTGTTGAAAGCCGCGAGCGCGGCTGAGCGTTCAGGCGAGGATCGTCCCTCGTGTACTCATTCTTGAGAACTCTTCCCACCGCTCGACGCGGTGGGTACATACGGGGTAACCGGGTAAAATTA
>CATOSE010000364.1:0-13564 GCA_951812265.1 Taphrorychus bicolor | reverse complement strand
TTAAATGCTTGCGTACCAAGACCCTCTCAATCTCTACGAGAGGTGGTCTATCCTGTAAAGGAAGGGGATTCACAGAGTGTGGCTAGCAACTTGCGTGTGCTCTATCGTACTTGCTACGAGCACACCACTCTGCTTCTCCCCTCCTTTCTCAGGTAGAGAGGGTCTCAAAAACAATAACATCACGCTTCACTTGTCCTATATATGTCTCCTTTGCCTGGTGAGGGCGGGTGGGGCACTTGAGGCAGCACGGCGAGCTTGGAGTGTGTGATCGGTCGTGGGGTGTTCCGACTTTTGTAGAGCTCAACGAGATTTCGGTTCCGGTGGATTCTTCTAACGATATTTTCTTTTGATCCGGTGGTTTTTTCTTTTGTTCCGGTGGATTTTCCTCCCATTTCATCCCGCGATGCTTCATCAATGTTTATGGGCGGGCGTTCTTGATGCCATCTCGACCTGTCGAGATCTCCTTGTCAATACGACGGGCGTTCTTGCTTCGAGAACCTGACCTGTGGGCGTCCTTTGACGAAATTCCCATTATCTTCCTGATGGCGTCATCTCGGCGCTTCCCGGAGCTTTCCTTTCTGCACTTTATGGAATTAATGCTAGAAAGTGATATGTAACTGTTGGGAGGCTATTGTCCTCTCCAGACATTTAAACATGTTTAAAACATCGCTAGAGCGATGTTCTAAACATCATTAAATGCTTGCGTACCAAGACCCTCTCAATCTCTACGAGAGGTGGTCTATCCTGTAAAGGAAGGGGATTCACAGAGTGTGGCTAGCAACTTGCGTGTGCTCTATCTTACTTGCTACGAGCACACCACTCTGCTTCTCCCACTCTGCGGTGGTGTCGAAGACTAACGTCGCTGTCCGCACGACGTGACTCCCCTTCCGCCGCTCTCAGACATAACACACCAATACTTTCATTCATGCCCGGCTCGTGTGTACATGTCCGCTCCACATTACACACTCGTCCTTACCGAGCACTGGTTCCTTGCTCGGTTCCGCCGGGCCTTGCACATAGCTCGCGCTCCTCCTTCATTAGTGCCATAGGCGGGGCTAATCTCCAATGGAAACCCTCCATCATCACGTCCGCCCCCCTTCGCAGGTGCTGTCGACTATGTGTCTCCCGTCTTTCTCACGCTTGCTGGGTGAACTCTGGCATGAGCTCCTCCATATCTCTCCCGCGCGCCGTTTGCATCAGGCGCGACGCGGCGAGCTGCATCCGCCGCGTCATGCGGGCATATATCTTCCCTATGTCGCTCGCCCACCGTCTCTTGGCTTGCAGTAGTACTGCGGACGACTTGCCCGTGGCGCACAGGTCGGTGGCCCCTCCAACTCGAGGGCTATGAGCCCCCCACTGCTTGCTCTCCCCAAGTTTCAGGACCTTGGCCCCCAGATACTTCACGAACGCCCTGAACTCCGCCACCTTCATGGCGTGTGGGGCCTTCTCCTTGCTGCGCGTGCCCTTCTTGGTCAGCCTGTGTAACCGGAACAGTGGCGTCGTGGCGCACTCTGGTCCTTGGATTGGGTCCCACTCTTCGAGCCTTGCAAGCGCCGCATACGTGTCGGAGCCGCCTCCATCGAATTCCTCGATGAACTGTGGCACCTTGGGCGCTGCTCCCTTGCCCCTCTTCTTGAGCGGCTTCAGCATGAGGCACGCCCACCTGCGCCCCGACGTCGGCGTTCCAAACGTCAAGTCCGCGCGCGTGGGGAGCTGGGTCGTGAGTTCTCCGCCCCGAGCCAAGCAATGCCACGCCACCGTGACTGCCGCCCACTTGTTGACTGCGTCTTGCTGGGTGCTCCGGAGCTCCGCCTTCCGCTTCCATGCCCGGCGGAGATGTCTGCGTCGAAGACCACGCCGCTTGCGGCGTATGCCGTGCATCAGATCCTTCGACCGCATCGCCTTTAGCAATCGCGCCAGCCTTGGACTCTCCTTCACAAGCGTGAACGCATACTTGAACGACAAGAAGCCCTTGACCATGCTCACGTATGTGGACACCGTGTCTGAGCACACTGGCTTCCCGGTCTTCTGTGAATTTACGGTCGTGAGGTATATCGCGAACAACACCAGCGTCCACTCGTTCCACGCTCGCATTCCATGTTCGTTCATGGAGCCAGGGGCGTGCTCATGGGTGTAGAACAGGGCTCGCGACGGGGTACTCTTCGAGAAGCGGGCGAACGCTCGCAACGCCGATTGCAACACGCCCTTTGACCCCGGCGCGAACGTCTCTGCCAGCAACCCTTGCGCCTTGGCCGTGAGGAGGTCGAGCAGGTCGATCTCCGCCCGCGTGCCTACATGTGCAGCACGCCGTACGCTAGGCATTCATTGTCCACGCTGTGGGGCGCGCAATGCGCGATCGAGGGCAGCCCATGTCGCTGCCGCTACCCCCCAGCGCCTTGGCGAGGCGCCATGCGCTCTCGCTTCCGCGACCACTGCCTCCCCGTTAGAACGGCTGATTCCATCCGCTCTGTCGTTGCGTACCCCTGGCTGATGTACCGCCAATAACTGCAGCCCAGGCGCTCGGTGGTAGAGCCACTGCACTAGCACGTTGAGCTGTAGAGACGGGCTATTACCCGAGTTTATGGCGCCCATGGCTGCCGAGCTGTCGGTAAAGCACACTAGATGGGTGAGGCCCGGTAGTCGCACCAACAATGCCACCGCCATCGCCACATTGCCAAACAACTCGCCGCACGCCATCGAGAGGTCGTCGCACTGGAGTGCTGCCAGCCAACGTGGCGACCATCGCTCGCTGATGTAGAGGAACTCCCTTCCGAGCCTACCATTCCGCGTCCACTCCACCACGGAGAAGGCGCCAATGCCGGTGCCCTCCTCGCGAGCGGCATCGGTGAAGAAGAACCCCACGTGTTCTTCTCGGAGGTCCGGGAATGTCTCGCGCGGGGCTAGCGGCACTCGCACCCCTACCGACAGCGCCGCGTGCCACCACCGCAACGAGCGTTGGTACTCCTGCCCGACCGGCGAGGTGCCTCCAATACTGAGCGTCGACGGGGACGAGTGGATGACCCTCCCGTCCTTCAAGCGGATCTTGCGCCTTGCACATGCCATCTTCCACATCGGGGAGAGGTAAGCGTTGCCCTCTGCCGCTACCATCGCGATGTGGCCGCACCTCCCCGTGAGCGTCTCCACCTCACTGCGTGCGCACGTGACGATCGCCCCTTCCTCCGGCGCAAGCTGCGCCTCGATGTCGGAGAGCATGCCCAGCCGCTTCGCCTCTGGTACGGAAACACCAGCCTCGCCGATCGTTGCTACGTGTAACCCCAGCAGATCGATATTGAACGCGAGCTGCACTTTCGGGCGCTGGATGATCCACCCGCCCTGCTCGCATGTGTCGGCTGCAATCTCCAGGTGGATCTCCGCCCGTGACATGCCCGCAAAGATCGTAAGCTTCACTCCTCCCTCGTGGTGTGCCTCGAGCAGTACCGACACCCTCGGCGCTGTCGCGTTCAGACCCGTCAACGGTTCGTCGGCGCTCAACGCGGTTAGTCCGAACCCATCGTCGATGTAGATGGCTTGGAACATTGTGTCGTCCGCCTCTGGCCACGCCGCAGCGCATGCTGCCCCAGCATCAGTCCCCGCCGCTACTTGCGCTCGCTCGGTCGCTGACGGCACGCACCCAGCACGCTCCTTTCTCCACGCCTGTCGTGCAGCGGAGTATGGATGCGCGGTATCATATGCTCGGATGCGTGACCTTGCAACCGCGATCACGAATGTCGTGATGCGTTGGAACAATCCTGGTAAGTGCGCCGATCCGAACACCGCCCTCCTGTCCAGCCGAACCCCGTCCGTCCAAACAAAGCATTGCAGCCACCATTCCGACCGCTGCACTCCCAACATGCGGTAGGCGTCACTCAAGTCGAGTGCCCACAACGCGATGCGCTCGAGCTCCAGTGCTCGTACGTGCATGCCCAAGCGCCGACTGACTGCCTTTGCCATTGCGACAGCCTCCGCCAAGGTCCGCGGTCCCGGCAACCCGGCATCCTGCCATTCGCTCTTGTCCATCGAGTGATTGCGCGACGTGGCGCCAGGGGCGTCTGCCGAATCATCCGTCGCCACCCGGAACTTGGTCACCCGGCTGAGTCTAAGACAAGAATATATGAACTGCCAAATCACAAAGGGGGGGACTAACTCTGCCACACTGAGTACGCAAGACAGTGGCGGGACTCACACCGTTCCGCCACACACGACACCAGTGGTACGAGCCGTACCAACCCCTCGGCCAGCACGCGCCGCAGCGCGCGTGCCTCTCGGCACGGCTCACACCAGCATGGTGACTCTCGACTTCGCCACTCTGTCAGCAGGGCTCTCGTAATGAATCTGCATGATCCTCGAGTAGAAAGCTTCCAGCCACCCGAAGGTCAGGTCGATCATGCGCTCGGTCGCCCCTGACTTCTCTCTCGTCTCGCGAGCCATCGTGTCTGCGCCACGGCGCGCAGAGTGATGTCCCCACAGGGGCGATGTGAGACCACGCAGGTTCAGTTCTGGGTCCGGGCTGTCTGCATTCGCGACCACGAACGCCTGGTCATAGAGAGCATGTAACGATCCGTATGTCGAACCCGCCTGCAGAGGCATGTGTGAGAAACCTAGCTTCTCGCCGTGCGTAGCTCTCACCAGCGATCCCGGCGTGATCGATATTCTGTCCCCATCCGCAAATCCCGCCGTCGTGAGCTCCGCGCATACGATTCCTAGGTCGGTCAAGTCTGACGTACCCCCCACCACGTTCACGTACTTCCGCTCGAGCGAATCTGCGTCGAGCCTCTGCGTCGCACGCGCTGCCGAATACTCGGCCCACTTCCGAGCTTCGGCGCTCTCTGACCTAAGCAACAGTCTCCGCATCAGATCGATCCTCTCGAGATCGCCCTCCCGCGACGAGGTGAGAGCCACGAGGGAGACGCGCACCACGTAGTAGTCCGGGCCCTCCTGCACGTAGCCGCCGACTATCGGTCTGATGATGCGGAACCCGACGCTCCGCCAGTACTCCCTCACGATGCTGGAGAGCGGGACGGCACTGGCTCCCTGCGACAGGCCCACCGCGCAAACGTAACGCTGATGCTTCGTCTTCGAGTGCTCCAGCATGCCCTCCACGTACTCATCGCTCTCTGGCTGCCCGTCTTCGCCCAGACGCCTCAGGATCGTGAGATGGTTCGCCAGCAGGCCGTGGAAATCGCCGCCTGAGACCACCTCACCGACGCGGAGCCCGAGCATGACCTCCGCGGCGAACTCGAGCTGCTTCCGTGCTCTCACCTTCTCTCCCTTATGGAGGTTAGGAATCACGGTCTCGTGGGCTGCCCGGATCATCCGCCGCGTGATCGCCGTCCTCGGCTGCGCCTCCTCCCCGTGTGACTCACGCAAATCTGAGTACAGGGCCTTCACCGACGGCAGTCGAGTCAGATCCTGGCGACCTGTCTTGACCATCACGGATCCGGCCACCCTGTACAACGAATCTAGGGAGAGCGCTCTCAACGCCGACGAAACGAGCCAATTCATCATCATCTTAAACACCTCCCCATCGTCACTCGGTCGCACTGTGCCCGTCATACTCCCCACCGATGCGACGAATTCGTTCTCCAGCCTGAGATAGTCGGAGTACGATCCGCCCGTGGCCTCGGCCCCAGTCGACAGCTCCAGTAGGCACGTCTGCTCGGCGACCTGCCTCGCCTCCGACGTCGCGCTCGCAGGATCGGCACCTGGGGCCAACTTCCTGAGCCGGCAGTCCGCGCACGTAAAGCATCCCAACGATGCGTGGCCCCGCGTCAGCTGAGCGCACCGCTGGCCGTGCAGCCTCGCTGGACATGGCACTCCTCCCACGCTCCCGAGGCAGACCATCGGCACCTCGTCTACGACAGCGCATCTGCCCTCCACGCATGCTCGCATCCGAAGACGCCGCGGCTCGCCCACGCGCTCTCTCAGCTGGACTCGCCGCTGCTCCGAGCCTGTGCGAACCAATGCTGTGTCCAGCTGCGTCGCGCTCGTCAGCGCTGCCGGAGCACCCTCAAAGCACGGCTGGCACACCATCGCATCGGCTGTGGCCTCAAGGCCCTCCTGCCTCGCACGATCCGCTGCAGCCTCGGCCTCCATCGCCCGTCGCGCGAGATTTAGGCACGCCCGCGAGTTATGGATCATCCCTACACCTCCGGGCGTGATGCCTGTCGACGTCGTGCGCGGGCCGAACTGCTCTCCGCAACCGGCGCATCGCATGCCCGCATACCCGCCACGCACGACTGGCTGTCCCGAGACCGACTTCGCGCTCGCCCGTGGTCGGCGCGAAGGAGGCGTCGAGCCCCGTCGCTGCCGACTCCCGTCGACGGGAGAGTCCGCCGCCGAGGCGTCATCCCTGGCTCGCAAGCCGCTCACCGGTGTGCTGGACTCCGCCGTCTGCGACTCCCCGGCGTCACCGTCATCCACCGCCACTAGCTGTTCAGCCTCTGCGACTGTAAGCTCCGCGATCGCAGCGTCTATCCTCGCCCTCTCCGTCTCAGTCAACAGGCTCCGCGAGATCAGGCCGCGTCGCCTCGCGATCTCCAGCTCAGCTCGCTCGAAGTCAAACTGGATCCGACTCGCGCCCGCGGACTCTCGGGATCGCCCTCGCACTCCCTGTGACGAAAACTCGTCCGCTAGCCACACGGAGCTCAAAACGGACCTGAAGGGTACGGCAGTCGAAGATGACCCGTCTGAAGCGTAACTGCCGCCATGAGCCGTTGCAGTCCCCTTCTCCAGCAGGAAGAGGGTGGACCGCGAACCCGGGCGCCGCGTAACTCGTCGGAGCCAGGCGCACTCGGGATAACCTGTCCCATCGAAGGGCCTCAGCACCAAGTAGAGTGTGCCGGCGTCACGCTCCCCTTCCTGGACGTCCGATGCAGTCTCCTGAAGCGGGGAGTAGAGCAGAGATCCCACTGGCAACGGAGCGGATCGGCTCACGGCCAGCCGCCGTGCGTCTGACGTCAACTCGCTCGCATCGCCGCGGCCCAGGTCCACCAGCGTGGTCAGGGGGAGAGTCGTGCCTGACATACGAGGAAGGCGAATATGCCTGTGGGCCGTCGAGCGGTCACAGTCACCCACGCCCCCTGGCGGCTCTCCTCGAGATGGCGGGAGCCCATCCCGAGGCGTCCAACACAGCTAAGATGCCGCGTGAGCGGCCACCACGCGGCAGAGGGAGCCCACGGCACCACGATGACTCCACTCGGGCACGTCGCCGCATCTGTCGTGAGCCTCTCGCCGACCCGAGCCAGTGCCGTCGCCACCGTCGCAAACGAGGGGTGCAACCACAGTCTCGGCGGCCCGTCAGCCGCCTCCCCCGAGCTGAACGACCTCTCCGCCTCGAGCATCTCTGAGAACGGACCGAAGCGGGCCTCCCAACACCTAAACTCGTCCTGCCTAAACCGTACCCGCGGCTCCTCCGGCATGACGCCTCGGCTCGTCTGATCCGGCCGGACGAGCAAGCGGCCCGGTGTATGGACCGGCCGCAAGGTCAGATCAAAGCGAGCTGCGTGATCCGCCAACCGTCGGACGAGTTCCTACATCTCGAACGATTTACTGAAAAGGTTCGTCGTCGCTCCGACCGAGGCGGTATTGTCGATATCGATCAACAACGTACAGAGAGGCAGCCGGTGCCCCCACCGCTCCACCAGCCTCTCGACGCCCAGCAACTCGCGAAAGTTGACGGGTCGCCGCCGCTCAGCCCGGGTGAAGTGTAGGACCATCTCCTCCCGTGCTCCGTCGACCCACGCCAACTCACCGCAAGCCAGGTCGCTCGCGTCCGTGCCCATCACGGCCGCCACACCGGCCGGCGCGGTGCGCATCGGCCGACAGTTAGCCGACGCCAACGCGCTGCGCCACCACGACAGATCGCGCCAGAACCCAGGTGTCAGCTCGATACGATGCCACGGCTGTTGGGTCTGCAGATACCGGACTCGCCCTCGCGCCCAGTCGACCTGTAGCCCCCTGAACTGCGCGAGCATGGACTGCATGAACGTGCGCCCGCTCGGGATAACGTCGCTACAAAACACCAAGAGGCCCAAGAGGGACGCCAGCCGCCTGGGCTCGACTCGCGACACGGCCCCCGAGACGGACTCCCTCGACGACGGTCGTTCAGCCATCCACGACTCGATCAGAGCTTCGAGTGCCGACTGTCGCCCCTTCGTGAGAGTGACCACCTGTAAACCTCGCTCCGGGAGATTGACGAGTAGCATGCCCAAGAAATCCATGACTCGTGCCGGACCTCGCCGCTTATGCCGAGCCCAATGTATGCCTAGCTCATTCATCATCTGCTCAAACGCATCCATCGCCACCCGCGTCGCCTCCTCGTCGTCACCGACGATCAGGAAGTCATCGACGAAGACGAAAATGTGTACCCCCTTCGAGACGAGCCGGCCTCTCAACCTCTGGGCCAGAGCCTCGGTGAACGTGCAAAAGATAAGGGGCGAGAGCGAGTAACCGAACGGCAAGCTCGTGCACCATAGAAGACGCCCGGTCGCTGGATGCCGAACCATCAGAAAGGGACGACTGCTCGGCGCCACCGGTACAGCCCAAAACCCGTCGCGCAAATCATACTTCGCAAACCGCGAGTTGGGTTTCACCACCCCCGCCGCCTCCCAAAAGGTGGTCAACGTGAACGGCTTTCCCCCAACCCGGTGATTGGTGAACCGAGAGTAGTCCTGCGCAGCACGCCACTTGTCCGCAGACTGATGTACGATGGTCCATGGGTGGGCAGGCGCCTGACTCAGAGCCCCGTCGACCAACTCGGCCGGGACGGGCTCGAGATGCCCGACCAGGAGAGCCCGGTCGCACTCCGCGACACCCTGCGCGAAATGCTCGGCGTCGCGGAAGGCATACTGCCCCTCCTCCACACGAAAGATATGCTCAGCGCCGTGCTCATCGAAGAAACGACCCGGCACCCGCTCGGCATCCGCGGCTCCCGACGACCCCGTCCTCGGTCCAGCTGGATCCTCGCCGAGCTCCGGCTCGAACACTGATATCTCCGCCCCGACTTCGATCAAGCGCTCCACCTGAGCTGGGAAACCCTGCCCCACGAATCGCGCCGGATCCAGTCGCGGGTAGGGCATGTGTGCGACGGCTCGCTTCCACGCCTTCGGCACCTCACCGACCCCCGACTCAATCGGATCCATCTCGCCCAGTAGCTCGGCCTGACACACATGCACCCCGGCCCGGCAGCGCCGCTCTCGCACAGCCACGGCAACGGCCCGCATCCGACCAGTGAGCAACTCACTCGCAGGGGCGCCGTCGACGCTCGCACGCCCCCCGAGCTCGAGGACGTGATCCACGCGAGTGACGCCCTCGAGCCGAACGATGAACCCTTCAAGCGCGCTCGCCTCCAACAGCACCAGAGCCCGCGTATCCGCTGCCACGGCGCACGCCTGCGCCAGGGCATCCACGATGTCCGTATCGAGATCAGACCCCAGCATCAGAAACGTGTGCTGGCCCGCCAACCTGTCAGCGAGATCCGTCGCATCGAGCTCGCTCACCGGCCGTAGCTCCCGCCATAGTGCTACCACCGTTCTCGGGCAGAGGGTCTGCTGACACGCCCCGGCGAATGTCAGATCCAACTCACGGACAGCCCGACGGGTAACACCCCAATCCCACATCGGCGAAACACCAGAGATCCCGTCGGCACGGCACGAAGCGACACATCCCTCCGTCGAAGGCTCCGAAACGTCTTGCGCCGGCACCAGCTCGAGACCCTGCCGCGACGACTCACCGCCAGCCCCGCGCAGAAGGTGCGCCATCTCTCGCCGCGCCTTCGGCCCCACGAGCCTCGCCTGAGCGAAGGTCCGTGTCTCGACACCGTACCGCTGACGAAGAACGTGTCTGACCATCTGACCGAAGAGATCCGACGCATATGCCGGCGGAATAGCCTTAGCCAGGTGGGAGAACGGCATGTGTCCTGGATCTACCCCCATAGCTCGCGCGTTCTCGGCCAGCGTGCTCTTCGTCGGCGCATCTCCCATGACTGCGAACAGCACCCCGTCGCAGCACGGCTGGCGAAGCCGCATCCCGAAATGATCGAGACGGGCGTGTCGGGCACGGCGCCCCAAACAACTGCGGCTCCGCAGCCGAGATCCACCTGGCGCCAGCACTGTGTTCGCCTCTAGCGTGAGGCCCCCTCCCGCCTCGAACAGTCGCGGCCTCTCGACCTGGAGGCCATACTCCTAACCCCTCAGAGTGAGCGGAGATCGAAGCTCGCTCGACGCCCCCTGCACGTTCTCGATGATAAACGGCAGGCCCATCTCCTCCAGCATCTCGCGCACCGCAGGTATCAGCTTCGGTGCTCGCGACGGCTCGCCCCCGAACGTCAGGGTCGTGGATCCCTCACACGGCGGCGACGCCCAGATGCCAATCGGGCGCAACCGGCGTATCAAGAGAGCGCAACGAATCACGGTCCAACGCATCCCCCATACCAAACCACCGCTCCCCCGAAACGAGTGCGGAAGTGGGGCTGATCGTCGATGTCCACCCCATACGAAGCGCCCCCCACACGGACGGCCCCCCTCCGAGACGGCTCCGGCACAGCAGAACAAGTCCAGCCATAACGGCTGTCGACCTGACTCGAGCCGCTGCAGCAGTAGCACGCAGTCCCGATCCCACTGAGCGGACGCCTCAGCCAATGCTCGCTGCTCGGCGAATTCTGCCGACGTCGCCAGGTTCAGCCCGTAACAGCACCTGCAGGCTACCACTGGCCTCCACACGGCGGGTCATCGCACCGACAAATCAGCTACCGTCTAACGCCCTCGAAGCCGCTCGAAGATGTGGCATATGAATGCGGCCGCGGAGCTCTGCTGGAGCGTCCAGTGCCCTGGCGCTCCTCGACGCAAACGCACGCTTGCGAGAGGTCGCTCCGCAGAGACGAACCCCGGGACCGCCTCCGCCCGCTTCTCAGACTTCGACGGGGCTGAAGCTGTCTCCTCCGAGGATGAATCACAGAGGTCACTCCCATCGTGAGGCCCCACGCTCTCTTCGGAAGGGCACTCAGAGCACAAAGCAGCGCTGCCAGCTGAAGAGCGTCGGTCCGCCTTCTGGTCCATCCAACTGACCCAGACTGACTGCATGCGCACCCATCGGATGGCCCGCATCGCCCGGCTGAAGATGACCTGCAGACTCGAGCCTCTCGGCTGACGCGCCGGTTTGTTTGACGTCCCCTCGCCCGTGCAGCAGGCCGGTCTCACTCCCCGCCTGGACCGTCGAGAGGCCCGAAGCCATGTCCTGTGCCACAGACACGGACGCACGTCGGGTAAGGTACGACAGCCGCCTAGCCGTCGCCACGGCCTAGCAACTGCCCATAGAGCCCCAACTCGATGAAGCTAGGGCTCCGTCGGGCAACCCATCAACCTGGGAGACCACACCTGCTGGGTCCTCGCACGTGTCACCACTCGACCCCACAGCTGCATCGCTCGACGCCTCTCGCGCGCCAGCGTCGTCTCCCAGATCCTCGGAGCAACCACTCAGAAAAACACAGGCACCCGATGGAGCATCGCCGCTCGCGCCGGGAAGACCGGGGTTCACCAAGGCCTCCTTCGCCGAAGACCCACCGCCGCCGCCAACATCGCCGTTAGCGCCGGTATCTCCGACCTCAACCGTCAGAGATGACAAAAGATCGCTGTCTCCGCAGCGAAATCAGAAAAACTCGTTTCGGAGAATGTCTGGGTGGCCGTGCTCGTCAGCACCTCCGAGCAGTCGCGCTCACCGACACACGTTATGCCGGCTCTTCGGTCGTCAGGCCCACATGGTGACGATAGCAGCGCCAACGGGGGGCACATCTCCGTTGGGGCGTCGGAAGTTGAGGGGCACATCTTCAACCTCCCGAGTCGGTCCACTAGCTGAACCGCTTCGCAAGCGGGGGGGCACATCTCCCGCGTCGCGGTGCGGACGTCCCTTGACCTCTCGCGTGGCATCGTCGAAGAGCGACATCGCCGCCGCCTCCGACCTCTCTCCACCCGACTGATTCTGGAACATCCCCATCCCTGCCGTCTTCCTCTGCTGCGACGCCTCTCACACGTACACAGCCCAGCGACGGTTGACCTCGGCCCAACCCGAGCCACCCTAGGAGAAGCGGAGGGCTCAGACCGGGCGGAGTCACGAAGCCGTCATTCGGACGCTCCTTCCCTGGCAGCTGCTGAATCCGCCGCCTTATGCAACTTCAGAGCCTGTGACGCCGAACGGCACAATTTGGTAGGGTCGTCCATCATGGGGCAGTTGTCGCGCGACAAAAGGGGGCACCTCTTCTTCGCCGACGCACCCCTCTGCTGGCTGCCCCCGGCCACGCCGCCACCTGCTGTGCCAGAATCGCCCCTCAGCACATCACGCAGCGCCGGTACCAGCTCCGGAAGCAAAGCCCCTACCAGCGGCCTCAAATCTGCACCAACGGCAGATGCGGATGGCCCAATGCTCGACCCGCCCGGATCAGAGAGAGTGTCGTTTCTGAGAGCAGCCAGATCCGTGGTCACTATCGATCCGCACTGCACTGCCGGCACGAATCCTGACATATTCGAGCTCATCGAGCTCGAAGCGACTGAGGTCGCGGCGAATGCATGCCCTGTTTGGCTCCTGCCACGGCAGACGCCACGTTCGTCTTCACCAACGCCGCGGTTGCCGCTGCCTGGCTGCGCACCCGGAGGTGCTCGGCAACCCAGTCCCCGATATTCTGTGAAGAAATAGAATCCAAGTAGGCTTTGGTCGGTTCCCACAAGCCCTCCGCATCCGCACGCGCACTTGTGTCAAGTGTGACCAGACGAGTAGCTGCCTTCGGAAAGCCCACCACCTCAAGCTCCCGCTGTGCCGCCGAGAACCACAGAGCAAAGTCGGACTCCTCTTGAGCGCAGTCTCGAGAGTCATCCGCTGAACCGCGAATTAAAGGGTTTGTGCAACTTCCTGTACTCCTCTTGCCCCGGTATGTTGACACCCACACCTCCATGCAGTGATGTAAGCGCTGCATGCTGCTCCCACACCAAGCTGCTTGCAGCTCTGTCGGGGCTTCATTCGTGAGTAGCCTGAATGCGACATGCGGGTTTACACACTGGGTGGTTTCGTCACTGCTGCGCTCGCTGACATATCCCGCTCGAGCGCCGCCGCGACAGTCGGTGTGAGCGTCACTCCGTGTGCCTCCAATGATGCCACTGCAGCTGCTGCATTGACCATGCGTCCAGCACCGCCCCGCGGTCCAGATCGCGCTCGCAACCATCGAACCAAGATAAGAAGCTCGGCTACATCTGACACTGAGGCAGCCGCTCCATACGCGCGCCACTCATCCTCCCACGCGGATTCATCTGATGTGTCCACATCAAACGCAGATCAGTGACGCCCCTCCCCCTTGCGACGAAGTAGTCGAGTAAAAAGCTGACGCGTATCGGACCCGAGCGCGTAGCGATCGTGTTTGCCCAAAGCACGGCTTTGAGGGCCTGGCTGGCGGCGCCGCCCACGCGGTGACACTGCCCATGCGTGCCAAGCGAATCCACGCTCGATGGAGCGCGCGCCTCTCGAGCTCCCTCGCTCTCCCTTCGGTAACCCGGGGCCCCCTTAAGTTAATCAAAGAGAGAAA
>CATOSE010000363.1:0-16769 GCA_951812265.1 Taphrorychus bicolor | reverse complement strand
TGGAGGATATCAAAACCGACGTGGAGTCGCCGATACAAGATGTCGATCATTCGATCTGGAGAGAGGGCGGCGATGTGGCTGGTGGCTTGTGAAGAGTGGATGTTGCTCATCTTGAGCGCCCGCGCGTGGTCGGTCGGTACGTTTGAGACGTTGAGGCTTCCGATGGGAAGTATGGACCATTGAAAAAGCTTGTCTTTGCGTTCGAACGGGAGACGGAGACACGGGAGTCCGTCTCGGGCCGGGACGATGAGGCTTCGTACATCCCGAAAGACGGTGTCGACTTTGGAGTCCTCCCAGAATTGGTCCACAGAGAAGAGTGTGTCCATCATGGTTGGGACGAGGCGCACATTGCTGATGATTACCTTTTGGAACTTACCCGCCGAGTCGCGTGCCACTGCAACGATGTCCCCGATACCGGCGGCGCGGTGTTTCTTATTGTCGATGCCCGTGAGTGAGTCGTGACATGGCCTGAGATTGGTAAAGTCCTCCTTCCGATGGTGTACGTGCCATGTGCATCCGCTATCGATGACGGCCGTTAGCCATGCCATGGGGCCCGTCCGAGTCTTGGCGACGTGTTGACTTGTCAAGCCGTTACCGAGGAGCGCGCGTGCGTGTTCTCCGGTTTCCGCGGCCGCGTGTGCCTCGAGCTCGAAACCCGGCTTCCATACTGGTGCGTGCTTGGGCGGAGCTGGTGGCGATCGGATGGAGAGCGGTACGAGCAGCGACTGTGAGTTGAGAGAAATGCATTTCTTGAGAGGAATGGTTCCTCCCCCCCATGCTCGTGACGACATGGAGTAGACGGCGCTGGCGGCGATCCAGAAGAAGGTGGGAGAGAGGTGATGGCTGGTCCTATGTCGCGATGGTTTGACCAAATGTCGCGACTGCCAGGCCCGGGCATTAGCCTGCCAACGTTTGTACGAGCAAACGATCGTGAGTGACGAGGTGGCCTCGCAAAAGAACAGTGGCACAACGAAGTAAAAGACGAAGGCGTGGGCCGGCGTACCCGCGTCTTTGGTTGGGCGTTGGAACGCGAGAGTGGCCATGGCCACTAGTGCCACCAGTATAGTGCTGTGAGAACTTGCGCGCCGGCGACGACGCACACGAGGGAACGCGTCGACCACTGGGGGACGGTTGGTGGAGGGGTCGGCGGTGGGGGTGGGTCGGTTGGGCTCATCGGCTTTGCATGCAGCCGCTAAGGCGTCGGCGTGAGTGATGGCCGCGCGGACGGCCTCAACGGCGAGTACGGCCTCTCGGGCGCGTTGTGCGGTCTCCGTGTGCACATTCGAGTGAGCGTCGCTAGCATCTGTCGTGGATGAGAGAGCAGGTGCTGTGGCTTGCGACGGTGCATTTAGTGCGGCGGAGTTGAGTTCCGCCCAATGGAGTTGTGCAAGCTCCATCGCTTTGCGTGCGGCGGCTTCCGATGAGTGAGGTACCGCATCTTGTCCCAAGTGGAGCATATCGTTGGGCGGCGAGAGCACTAGTTTGGCAGTCTGATTTTTTTCGTCTGTGACGCTGAACCAAAGCTTAAACTGATCGTCGGTGTGGCCGGCGGTTGAGGAGCGCGCGACATGTTCCGAGATAAGTCGGTCGGATGCGTTTGGACCTTGGGGCGGCGGAGGCTCGTATTCTGGCGGTTCGAGCGTATCTCCGTCGGGTTCTGAGCGTGAGCGTGAGTGCTCCAGTACATCGCTGAATTGAGTGTCAAGCCAGATGGCGGGACCGTGAAATGTGGGCTCGATGTGGGCCGCTTCGCATGCCTCTACCGCCTTGTCGATTGTAGCGACCGTGGTCATCATGCTAACCAACGATTGGCGTGGGAGGAATGGCCAATGGTCTGAAGCATCGGAAGCACTTCGCGGTTGAAGCTGCCATACATCACGCCACTGGCTTCTGCGTCGTCCGGAGCGTGTAAGATGTAAAGTTTGCGACTCATACTTTTGGATTCGTCCGTCGGCTCTTGTTCCGGGATCATGTACCGGCCCATGAGCGAACGCCCGCGCTGCTCGGAAAGAGTAGCAAGCAATTGTTCCGCGTCGCCTGAGATAGCTGCGAGGGGCAGCGTTACCTCAGACTTACCGTCGAAAATGTTCGAGGCTGCGTCGTGCGTGGACTCGGTTCGCTCGTCCGCCTGCGCCATGGCACCACGACCTTGCCCTCCGGAGTTTGCCGCAGATTTCATGTTAGGGCAATCGTTGTCAAGGTGTTCGCCGTTCTGGACAGGGTTGTCTTTGCAGTGCAGGCATGGACGGTTTTTACCCTTAACCCACTTGGTCGGTTTCTTGTAAGGAGTAAAGTTCTTTTTCGGCGTTGCGGCTCCGGTTGTGCCGACGTGAGCTCTTAATTGTGGGCGGCGTCGAGGATCTTCGCGCCCGAGGAGCGATCGTCCACCTTCGATTTGATCGCGTATCTCCTGTGCTTCGACTTCCCCAGTGTAATCAGAGTTGCTGTATTGAGAGAGTCGTAGTTGCTTAAGTGCGCACCTACGCCGCCGGCAATCATTGCTTCGATCTGAAGTTCGTTTCGTTTGACCGTAATCCTGGTATGTATGTCTGTGGAATGTTTCTGGAGGATCATTCCGTAGGCGTGCGCAAGTGCGTCGTCGTCAGAGTATAACGGTGTACCCACGAGCGCTTCGTTGTGGATGCGATCGGTGTTGATAAAGGTGGTCCATGCCTCCGTGGTGTTGGCTGAAATGCCGACGCGGCGATGGTCCTCGCGGATCGCGTGGCGCGCCGTGGCTGCGGTATTCTTCGACGAGTCAGCTCGAGCCATCTTGGCGTTCATGGTGGTAATGAATTCTGTGCCAGAATTGTTGTTGGATTCGACCATCACGAGGCGTAAGTGATTGTTGGTTACACGGTCCGTGAAATGCCGAATTATCTTTTCTTCCATGCGGGTAGAGAATTCCGGGCTCACTTGTAGCCGGTTGGCATCGTCGCCTAGATCTGCTAGGCGGGTTGGTATCACTGCTGGTAATGGCGGTGGTAATGGAATTGCTGCACCTGGTGCGGCAATGGGCGCTGGTGGAATTACCGGCACAAGGGCCGGAAGAGCTGCCATGGCGAATGGAGTCTGCAACGTTCCCACAGTAATTGTACCAGCGAGGTACGCTTGAGCGTGAGTGAGACTGCGCACTGCAATGGGCTTTGTTGATGATGTTGTGAGGGTGATGCCTCTTGCGATGTATTCGCGGCTACCTTCGATCTCATCGTAGAGCGTTTTGAGATTGCCGAAATACCACGTTGGTTCATCGAGCGGACGACCGGACCAGTTTCGCGACGAGTCCTCCTGGGCGGAGTTGGCGGAGTTGATGGTGGTGTCCTTGGCAGTGTTGCTGGTGCCTCGAGGAGGCATGCAATTTCTTGGGGGGATTGCGCAAAGTGGGCTGTCCGCACCTTGTGCAATTGTCAAGAGACCCAGAGGATGACCCTGTGGTCGGTCTGGGAGATTGCTACCGTGTTGAAGTCCGACGACGCCACGACGTTGCGGTGGCGGCTGGTGTGAACTGTCAATCTTAATATAAAGTACCTATGTAACCGACTGTCCCGTTGCCTAAAGTAGGTCGGGGACTAACACGAAGCTAGTAGCATCGCCGATAGGAGGTTGAATCGTAAGCGAGTCCGGGGCGTTCGCGCTTGGTACGAACCCCCCCCCCCCCCCGCGTGGAGAGTCGCGAGAGCGAGGAAGACCGCCAAGAGTGCCACGAAGAATGAGAAGTGATGGTGCTCGTAGAAGGAAGAGGCCGAGGCGAGGAAGGACGTCCCGCGCATGGAGGCCATGTCGGGCGTCGGCGTTTGCTCTTGCGGTGGGTCGATACAAGCGGCGATAGGGCGAGGTTGCGGTTGCGGCGGAGGCGGGGGGCTTTCGATGCCGTCATCGCACGTGTCGCAAAGCGTGAGGAGGGCGGTATTCGCTTGAATACGCGAGGGCGAGGCTTCGTTGAAGAATGCGTCGAGTTGCGCCGCGAGGGCGGAATCCGAACCGCCTTGCTCGAGGACGAGGCTCCTTTGCTCCCGCTTCGGATCGGCACCCTTATCGTAAGGTGGTTGAGATTGCTTTTGCTTAACTTTGTCGCCCTTTTCACCGCCATTTCTCTTGGGGCAATCGCGAAGAAGGCGCTTGCCGCCGCACGAGCAAAGGCTCATACCGGGTACCCATTTGATAATGCGGCCGGTCTTATCACGGGGGACCTTCGGCTTGGCGTCGTCACCCATGTGGTGCGGTTTAAGCGGGGAGTGGGCGGAGTATTTTGCCGGGTCGGCGAGAAGGGCGTGGGCGCGAGGGAAATCGTTCGCGGCGATGGCGGCGGACACGAGGCTTTGGAGCTCTGAAGAGCCTACGGGCGTCGGAGAGACGAGCTCGTCGGCGACTACACGTGAGCGTAGCATCTGACGTATGAGGTCAAGGGTAGCGAGCAAGTTGGCGGGTGGTGATACTTGGAGGCGAATCTCATAGAGTGCCCGAAGGGATGCGTCTTTGAACATGATGCCATGTAGCATTTCCATGGTGGCTTCTTCCGTCATGCGAGAAACCGGAGGAAGGTTGCGTTGTACTCTTTTGAATTTTTGTGGTGGTTGTTGAAAGATGAAAGGTTGACCTCACCGGCCAAGCCGGCCACTATGAAGCGGTTGTTTTGAGAGAGGACTAGCGCCCGGTCTTGCGGCGTCGCCTTCGAGGCTTCGACGCGGAGGAGCTATAGGAGCTTGCGGCCGCTACCGGCGCAGCTCGTGATGAGCTCTTGCGCCTTGTCCGAGTCCTTGAATATGTATGACAGTGGCTTGACGAAGGTCTAGTCTTCAGCGGCAACGGCGAACTTTGATACTACGTATGATTCTCCCAACCCGGTTGGCATCGCCGCGGGGACAGTAAAGGAAGCCGCGTTTGCGGCGTTGAAGCGTGCGATGCGTGCTGGCGTTGGAGGACAGGGATTTGCAAAATTGCAAGGCGTGGGGTCAGTCGCAACGCCAGAAGAGAAGGAAACGGCACTCAGCGAGCCGACTGCTAGCTTGCCATTGGACAGACGCACGCCTCCCTCGTGGATGAGAGGCTGAAAGAGACCGTGGCGTTCATAAAAGAGTCCGGCCTCGTGAAGTACACCCTCGAGGTGGGCGGGATTGCCGCCCCAGACGATTGGTTCTCCATCGATGTCGATTGGAGCGAACTTGCTGACTTGAGTGTCATTGGGGACCGCGTCGCGCGGTAGCGCAGTGGAATTCATGGTAGAGGAGGTGGATCGTGACTACGAGGTGCTGCCACGTTAAGAAGCACCGGACGTGGCGCTGGGTACGCGAGACGTGCGCGTGCCGGCGTCCGGGACGGCGAGCGAGGCGAGATGGGCCGCCACTGTGAATGCCAAGACCGAACTTAATATTAGGCTACTGGTACAAGACAGACTACCGGTAGACCCAACAGACCAATTAACACACACCGTAAGTTTACGATTTCGGACGGAGAGGAGGGGCGAGGAGGTGTCGGAGGAGCGGCGGCGAGCAGCGGATACGTCCCCACATCCCAGTCGCAGTTGATGGCCGCTTTGAATCCATGGCACTCCTCGTAGTAGACGATGTACCCCTTATAAAGCTCAGAGTTGCCCACGAAGACGCCGGCGCGCGACGTATCGGACAGCTTGTGAGGGCGGTCGACGTTTGGCTGGTGCGCCCACACCCTGCACCCCAGAGGACGGGCATGATGAAGGCTGTCTACCGGCGGCGATGGGACTCGATCAAACGGGCGGCAACCTAGACGTTTAGAGAAGAGCGGTTGGCCAGCCAGCACGATTGTTGAACACCTAGCGCATATAATCTGGGATGCAAACCGCCACCGCGAAGTGCCGCCCGCGCCCGTGGGACGTGGATGCGGAAGAAGCTCTCAGCCACTCCGTTCTGCGCGGGGGTGTAGCGCACAGCGAGCAACCGCTGAATAGCATGTTCGTCACCGAAGTCGAAGGCCTCGTGCGATACATACTCCGAGCCACCCTAGGGTACGCATGAAGGCGGCATAGACCCGATAAGCCTCTAACAGAGTGGCAGTAGTGCGATCCTTATAGAACACAGGGAGGCGTACGCGGGAGTAGTCGTCCGTGAAGCCCACTATGTATCGGCAGCCAGTATAGTACATGGCGGACACAAACGGACCCCAGGTGTCGGTGTGCGTCTTCTGGCCAGCGAAGGTGGACTGTATGCTCTGTTGCGGTTGCGGGCTACGCTTGGAGAGAGTGAGCTTGCACACAGGGCACGGCGGCATGGGAGGGATGCGGACACCAAAGGACTCCGAGAATGTGGCCCAACCCATATGCATCGCGGAATAATGCAGTAGCCACGCCTCTGATTCCGAAATCAGCCTCCACGACTTCCGGCCCACCGCATATGTCGCCGCGCTCGCACTGACACTCACGTCGCCGTCACCCACAAGTACACTGTGGAGCTCCGAAGACGTAGGCAATCGGACGGGCGCCACGAGACGATAAGGCCGGCGCAACAACTGGACACGCGCCTGTGAAGGTGTACGAACGTACGACGGCTGGTCAGACGTCTCGAACACATACGCAAACCCGAAGCCACCCGTATACTCCGTGGACCAGAGAGCTAGCTGAAAGTCGTCGCATATGAGCATTTCGCGGATACCGTAGGCGGCATCAGGTAGCACAATCGTGGTACGCACGAGAGCGTCGACAGGGGTGAGTCGGCCATCAACGCCACGCACTCTGATATTGGGCCGACGTTGGAGGATGTGCGCGTACCGATACATGAAGGCGCCGCCAATCATGAGTTCCGCTCCCGAGTCGACAAGGAAGGTCCCAAACGGTTGGCCGTTGGCCCACAATCCGCCGGAAGCAGTATCAATTGCGGTAGAGAGAACGTCGACATCACCCGTAGGTCAAATGGGCTGCAGCCCCCACAATTGCGAATCTGTGACGTCCCGACATGTGATTACAGAGGGGAGAGCGCCTAGAGACACCGGAGGACCGACCGCAGTGCCCAGCAGAAGAAGAGTGGCCGAAGGTGGGGAAGGGGGAGAGTATAGGAGGTGCCGTAATGGACGAGTGCCAACAGGAGCGATATAACCAGCCAAGGCATCCTCTCCGGTACCAGACGACGTAGAGCGGCGGAGGAGCGACGTCCCAACGATTGTATAGCCGTCGCGGAAGATTCGAGCAGGTTCGTACCATCATGGGACCTCACCGCCATCACCACCGCGCCACAAGACAGTGCAAGGAGCCAGGAGGAGCGGAGACAGGCCCGCACATACATGAATGCACGGACGTAGCAATCGCGCGAGTCCACAACCACCGAACCAGGAGCGTCCACGAGGTTATGGTCAGTGTGCACCACGGGCGTGTAGTCTGCCACGACACAAGCAACGAGGAAAGCCAACACAGCCAGAAGAACCGAATACGAGGGAAGGCATACCGAGCTGCGTCCATCATCCGCACTACTGCTTTCCGAGGTAGGAGCGGCCGCCGTCAGAGTATCGGAAGCCGCGGCATCTGCGCGCGCACGCTGGAGGTATGCGTCTCTCGCGGAAGCCTCAGCATCGGCGCGTGCACGCTGGAGGTAGGCGCCCCGCAGATTGACTGGTGCCACCGCGCGGTCACCTTTCGAAGAACCAAAAGGTGCTATACGGGCTACGTGCACCTGCGCCTGCGCTGCTGGCTGAAGCATGGACGCGTACACGTCGGAGAGTCCTACGGCGGTGGAGTCAGTCGGCGGCGTGAGCAACGACACTGGCAAGGAACGAGTAATCTGAGCAGAGGAACCATCTACTAGAGCAGGCACCTCGCCAACTGGCGCCAGACCCGCTGCGGCCACCGAGGATACCTCATCGTCGTACGAATCATAACCAGAAACGGCCTCGGAAAGAAGCGCGGGGGCGGCGGAAGGCATGGGTGGAGCGACGGGTGCGACGGCGAGGCGCTGTCGCATACTCAACATCCAACGCAGCGTAGTCGGGGTGGTGCGCCAGTTGAAAGTGCCGGACTTATACACCTCGTGGAGGCGGCGCAGCTCAACCAGCATTTCCGCCTGAAGCTTTACAGTTTTCGGGACCCCTTGCGATATGAAGCACGCGTGCTCGAGGTGGCGGTCAGAGTTGCACACGGAGCAGACACATGCCGCGACACATTTGTAATTTGCCGGATGAATGAGCGGCTGCCCATCAGACTGCAAGGGGCATCTGGGGCAGCGGCGCGTACGAGAGCCCGCAAAAGGCTGCGATCCCGCCGCGAGGGCCGGCACCCAGCACGATGGGAGCACTTCTGATTGTGAGATCCCCCCGAATCTGACCCCCACACCTCGCGCCAGTCCACCAGCAGACGAATCAGAATTGACGCTAGATTTCAGAAGAGATTTAATTGCGGCCACCATCGCCACGCGCCACGCATCACGATCTGCGATAGTGTTTGATTGTTGGCGGGTGACAACACGCGCCTCTTGCGCCGCCACGAAATATGGGCCACTGGCCGGCGGAGAGGAAATTACATGCCACCAAGCCTTGCGCAGAAGAATGGATGAATCATTATCGTCATTTGGATTCTGCCCTACAGCTAGTTGCGGGCATTGACATACTGTACCATTAAGATACCATAATGGGCTCCAAGGCCAGAAATTAAGATAGTCATAGTGTGGTCCCTGAAAAATAACATACCTTACTTACTAGCTAACTAACTATAAAGTCGGTATAACGAGTTTATATCCCTTCGGCACTCCTTCCAGTTTGATTAATGCGTCATCGGTGCCATCTGCAGTGATCACCGCACCCGCATGCTGAAAGTATTTTCTTTTCGCATCCCCCTCGAGCGCTTTATTGCACGCGGCATAAAACCAGTTTGCCAGTAAGATGCGCCGATCAGATGCAGTGAGTGCCTTGCCCTTCTCGGTGCTCTCCCAGCGCTCCATATTGTCATCGTCCTCGAGCCACGCATCCATTTGCTGACCGACATAGATTTTGACTTGCCGACCAAGTCCGCGGTCAACTGGTTGCACCTGGTCCATTTCGTTCGGGGGGACCTTGTGGTCGTCGACGCACCACTTCTTCAATAGGTCCAAGTACTCAGGCTGCTTCTGCGCATCCAAGTTGTCCTGGAACAGCAGATATCGCGTCGCATCGCTCGCCACGCCTGCCTTGCGCTCGGCTTCGATGAACGGCTTCACAACATCCTCCGCCCACTCCATCGCAATGGGCCTATCAACCCAAGCACTCTCTTGCCACAAGACCACAAGCCCCTTGGGATACGCAGCCTTCTCGATGTCTGTGATGTTGCCCGCGCCACGAAAGATAATGCAGGGGGATGGCTGGTGCATTAGATGCTTTGTGTGCAGGGCACGCGCCGATTCACTCGCGCACCCAGAGATTGGCGGCACTGCCGGGTGGAATATGAGCTGCCCAGTTGCCTGGCGCTTTGAAAGTGAAGGGCCTCCTTGGTTGACTGCCACCCGCTTTGCACCTTTCACCTCATAAGGCATGTCCATGTTGTTGACAAACGGAAGCGGCACCTGATCAACGTTGAGTCTTGTCCATGGTGGATACAGCCCATACTTGCTGCGGATGTCCTCGGCCATCAGGTATTCCTCACTCATGTCGCGACTAGCCAGCCAGCCCACGGAGCGGATAAAAAGACACGGAACAAGCTTTTTTTTTGTTTAGTGTAAGTAATCTCTTATAAAAATAAAAGCGGGCCCGTGGGCCGTGACGGAACAAGCGTGAAGCGATGTCTACTTTCTTGAAACGGGTGGCGCAGCTGCGAGCAACCTTTAATTTGCCGGAAGAGATGCCTTTGGCACAGGCAGTTGAGAGCATGAGTCAATTAATGGGCCTCCAATTTGAGGTGCCACTGCCACAGCAGGTGGAACAACTCGAGGAAGCGCTAGGACTTCGGGGATTAGCCACAGCCACAGCCACAAAAGCTCCTGCTGTTGCTCCCACCGAAGGCAGCACTCATCAAGCAATTACCGCCCCGGTGCTCGGAGTTCCATTTGAAGGGCCACGACCACGACCTGAGCCAGCTGCACCAACAAAGCATAAGAAACAGAAGACGCTGCCACCAAAAGGCCAGGCAACATTATTCCAAGTGCTACCAGAGGCACCCAAGACAGAGGTGCTTGCATCTAAGCTCCGTCAACAGCGGCTCGACGCAGCTCGCGGCGAGGACTACGAACCTCGCCGTGGTGAAATGCGAACATTCGAGACCGAGAAGCACCTTCCTGTCGTGAAGGTGATCACGTGCCCCTATCCTGGGTGTCACCGCTCATTCGAGGCAGAGTGCGATCTAGCCAAGCACGTGCACTGGAATCTTCCGTACACTCAGTCGAATACAATTCGTGACAGGCTACCCTGACCCCCTGTCAAAACTGAACTGGATGTCACAGTATGTCCAGAGTCACGTCAAGTGGTGTGCACCCTATTTGTCAACGGGAAGTCATTGGAGACGCTGGAAGATATGGCTGCTGCTCATGCTAAGCGTCAAGATGTGCTCGCTAAGGAATGCAGGCGGCGGCGGCTGTTGCGCGAGGCTGAGGAAGAAGGTGATTCCGCAGGACCAGGGAGGAGTGGGTCAGGGCGTCGCCACCAATACACTCCGAAGGAGAAGCTGCAGATTTTGGAGATATTTGACGAGGTCTACAACGACCCTTCCATTCTGAACAAGATGGATTATTTTGAGTGCCACCCGAGGGCAAAGTCTACTCCCTGGCGGACCGTGGCCCCTTGGGCCAAGCCTCGCATGCGAGCTGCCATCTGTGCGGCGGCTGGACGTGAGTATGCCAACAGCCTGCTCCGGATCGACCAATCCAGCCGGAAAATTGGAAAGTTCCATGCAATGGAGAAGGATCTATACGCGCTTGTGCTGAAGAAGCGAGCGAAGGTGCGACGGGTCTCGCCACGTTGGCTCAGTGTGACGGCCCGCAGTATCTTGCGAAAATGCTATGCCGACCTCCCTGGCGCGCTGTCATTCGTGGGTGGTAAGTGGTGGATCCGGCGCTTTGCCAAACGATTCGAGCTCGCGCCCAGAAAGAAGACCAATGTCAAGAACAAGAGCTGGGCCGATTCAGAGCCGGTGCTGGTGCGCCACCTTGCTGGGCTGCGGAAGCGTGTTCTTGGGGATGGTTGGACCCCGCCGCCACCAGCAGACGAGGGTGAGCCAGAGCCGCCGGATGTCGACCCTGGCCGCGAAGATACAGAGCCTCTGAATGAGGAGACCACGCTCGATGACGAGGACGACACTGACAGTGACGACGAGTGCGTGGCGTTTGAGCTGCCGGCTGGGAAGGTGATTGCAGCGCCGCCCAGAGAGGATCAATTGGAGTTCAGGAGTGTGTCGGGCGCGGAATTGGTTGGCTGCACCATTTATTTCAACAGGGCTGCTGTTGGCTGGTGTGAAGGGCATATCACAAGGGTCAACACTGATGGTCGCGTCAAAACCCAAGGAGATGTGGTCAACTTCTTTGCTTTCTATGAGGTCGACGGTGAAGAAGGTAAGCATTGTCTAAAACTAATTAATTATGGCAAGACGGATGCAGCCCCATCACCAAGTGCGGGCCATTGGGTGTTGCTAGAGGGTGAGTAGGCTTAAGGAACTGTAATGGATATTAAATTAATTCTGTTTCATTGTGTGCGGGGCTTCAAAAAAAGGAAGAAGCAAAGTGGTTTAAAAATGCGTTTCGTAAAATTTATGTTTTTATATTTTAATCAAAGTATGATTACTTATATACTTAAGTATATGCACTATACCACAGAAGCCTTAGTATTAACATACTAGGTTGGGTCTTGCTGAAGGGCTAACATAGTCATAGTCAATGGAATTTCCTGCTATGTTAATGCCCGCAACTAACTCTATCTTGGACGCCCGAGACAAAGCCCGATTGTAGTGCTCCATGTACGCATCTACCGACAGAGTTGAGGGCCAATTAGTGGAGTACAGCAGTTGCGCGTCGTCCCCCGGGTCGAACGCAGGTTCACCACTAAACCATCGCCTATTCAGAAGAATGAATGCCTGATCATGCACAGTACCATAAGCATCAGCCGACTGCCCACCGGCATGCCAGGAGTCGCGGATGAGGCGCGTTGCCTCGCCAGAGGGCTGTAGGGACCGTCTAATAAAGGAAAGAAGAGCCAGCTGACGCACTTGTGGCATGGTGAGGGTGGGAACACTAGTTGCTGTGTCGAGTAATACACTGGTGTCTGGATACGCCGCGCCCTGTGGAATGGTTTGCTCTGTGACGAGCGCAGCGCAGAAGTCCTCGCCGCATGACAAAGCCACTTGGATTAGCTCACGACGCCATCGAGCATAGTCCGAGGAGCCAAGCTCCTCCTGGAAAGGATTGATCGCATCTCTAGCATTCAGTGAATCTGCCACCGTAGCGACGCGCTCTCGTGCTGCGAGCAAAGCGGGATCGGCCATGAAGATGTAGAAGAAAAGTCACGCTAGAAACTGAACCTTGGAAGTGCTACCGTGTTGGACCCGGTGTGCCCGTGCCACCCGCCGTGGACACCGCACGAATGTCACTGAGATTCAACCATACCCTACGGTACTGAGAACTACTAGTACTAGTCTACAGCTAGACATCTAGTAGTCTGTCACAAAATAACTGAGCGCCTGGCCAAATGCAGACATGTAAGCTAGGTGCTCGAACATATATACAGCCGTGCCGACCTGGGCGCAGGTGAGGAACTGCAGCGAGCAAATGTGATCAACGCACCCTCTCCGGAAAAGAAGGTGGCAAAGGAAGGTGAGCTTACCGGCACAGCTGCTCCGTTGCCTTCGATTAGTGGCAGCACTCCTCGCCCCCTGCAATGCAGATTCCGCCCTCCAAAATACAGATCTTACAGCATGATTTGCCAACACGCATGCAAACTGCTACACAACCTGAAGGACCCTTGATTTCCGTCTAGGATATGTGTTACAATATATTGGAATATATAACAACCAATGCCTTTTGAGAGTGGAACCTGCCTATAAGATCTAAAAACAACACTGACGGCACGACTACCGCCGGCATCATTCCTTGGACACGATGATCGGACATGATCACTCGTCTTCGTCGTCCGTGTCGCCGCAACTAGGCTCTGGCCACGGTCAGGATGGAGCGCTATAGCGGGTAAGATGTAAACGGGCTTTCCCTGGGAGTCAGAAGGTGAGTGAGGTACCGTTGGAAAGCTCTCGGCGAGCTGTTTCGAAGTAACATGGGCCCGATCGAAGTAACAGGGGTTCCCGAACTTCTTGGACGAAAAAGTGGTGTGAAGACACGTTTTGGGGCCAAATTTTGCCCCGGGGGGAGGGTCTTATTAATTTTTTTCGGAGAACTCCTCGGATTTTGGCCACTATTTTTTTCCAAATGGGCCAAGTTTCTTGTTCACACCAGAGCGTTTACATATTCATACTCCACCCTGACCGTGGCTGGAGCCACTAGTTAGTGGAACAGTTAAATTTGTTGACAAAGCCAGGGCTGACTGGCAGGTGAATTGAACTAACTGTAACTAGCAGTTAGGTTTTTACAATAACACCCAGTTAGGGATCCGTACCAGTTAATGGTGGTTAGCAACCTTGAAGCAAGTCAGCGAGAGAGTGGGCGCGCGAGGACCGGGGTCGGTGGGTTGGGTAGGTTCGTAGGTAGGAACTAGGATACCCCCTTGTAGTTACCTTGTGGTGCAAAAATATCTGTAGGATGAGCAAGGACTTGTATGGGAGGGAACTTCCCGTGAATGAAGATATTGCAAACATAGAAATGGTAAAATCCACATGTTGTGACTCTTTGATGTTTGAATACATTGGCAAAAACCAAGATGGGGCACTGCCATTGGAAATCTAAAACACGATGGTAGGAGCAGCGATATGGAAATCTGGAAGGTGACCGCGTAAGGTCTGATGTAATGCCCACAAAACGCCGGGGCGCATGCAAGGGATACGACATACCACACCGCAAAGCCTATGTACTGCAGGTGCACAATGCGATCTGGCCCGTGTCCGTGCATGAAAAGCACTCATTGTCCACACGTTGACACCGTGAGCACTAGTCATGTGCACTTGTCATGTGACACGACGCCTCTGCGTGGTGGCGGTATGCACACAAATGCTGCTTGCCACGGAATTCACCACGGAAGGCTCTGAGCTGGTGCTTGAGCAGGTCTCTTGATGCAGCTGGTGATATCTGCCTACTGCCGCTGCGCAAGCACACAGTTGCGCGCGCGAAAGTCAGCTGAGCTGACGCATTTCATCTGGAACATGGCCTTAGCGGCCTCGTCGTCGCGCTGCTTCTGGCGGGAGCTGGAGCTCTTGCTGCCAAAGACGCGCTCTTGCTGCTGCATTTCGCGCATGAACTGGTCGAGCTTCTCGGCTTGGACAACGAAGGACAGGTAATCCTGCTGGTGAGACGCCGTGCGCATTGCGCGCTGCAGCAACCGCTGCATGCTGACAAGCTGAGGCGCGCAGCCTGGTAGTCACCCTGCTGCGCCAGCTGAGCAGCATGATGGATGGTAGAGAGAGAGGCGACGGTTGAGTTGATTCCGCCCTCCGCCGTCTCGCGATCGGTGCAGAGCACGCGGCTCGAATCGACAACCGAGAGCATATTCTCGCCGCTCGGTAACGTGTACCGCAGCTGCGTCTGCAGGCCGAATTGTTCTTTCGCCGGCATAATCTGGAATCCATCCTCCGATTCTGCTTGAACCGCATTGCCCTCGGCTTTCTCGGGGCATGTGCGTCGACAATTTCCCACACACTCTCTTCTTCCTGCCGCTCTATCTTCTTGCAAACAAGCTTGACGTCGCACGCAAAGCGCACCGTCACATCAGTCTCTCTCGTGGCCGCGCCGCAGACGGTCTTCGCAGATCGGGTCATCCCTGAGCCTTCTCGCCGCACATGCAAGCCCCGCGGTAGTATCAGAGTGCATTCGACAGCGGTCGCAACCGGAGCCAGCTTGAGTACCGACGCGACCCTCGCCTGCATCGCAGAAGGATCGATAATGTCCACTTGTCCGCCGGTAACATCGGAAGTGGTGCCAAGGTTCTCCATTGAGCAGTCCTCGCCCTCCAGCGTCAGCACGCTTACGCTCACACCAAGGTCTACAGCGTACTGCGCGACGTCAAGATAGAAGGGCGAGGTCTCGCCAGGTCGGATCTTGCCAATGCCTGTATTGGCGAGGCCGTCGGTGAAGAGCACGACCCGCGACCCACGCGCCGCGCCAGCGATACCAACAGCTACCGCCATCGCGGGGCCGAGAGCGGTTGCGCCACTCGCATGGAGTTTTGCCACCTTGAAGGCGAGGGCGGGGGCGTTCCGGTGGACGGGGGTCTTGCACTTGTCTTGCAGCGTGGCTCCATTTGCAAGGAGCCCAGGGAGGTCCTCAAGCACCTACCGTTGATGCTCTGCGTGACGCCACCGCTGCCCAGCGTCACGTCCACACTCGAGTTGAAGTTGAGGAGCACGACACGGCAACTAGGCTGCTGCACGGCCAGCGCTTCCAGCTGCGCGCGCACCGCCTGCTGCATGCACTCGAGACGAGTGGGCCCGCTAGGCGTGCGCATACCCATGCTGCCTGAGGTATCGACACACAAGACGACCAGTGGCGCAGAAGGTAGCGTTTGAGCGGATTCACGATGCTCTGCCGCCGCATCGGCTGCTCGCAGCACAAAGTGCTGATAGCACGGTGCTTTCTCGGCGGGGGGCTTGGTGAGGCCGCCACAGGGAATGCAGGCACCGCATCTGAGCACAGCACCGCATTCCGCGCAGGCAGCTCGGGACTGTCACACATGCCTCGCCCCGCTTGAGGCAGTCGGCCGCATCGCTCACAATCTCCCCGACATTCACGAGGACTGCGTTGATGTCGGCCAGTTGCTGCTTTGCAACAACCTCGTTTTGTGCTCGGGACCCATCGTGATGAGCTACTGCAACCCGCCCGTTGCCAGCCTTTGGGTCATCAGCGATGGTGGCTGATGCATCCACGACCGTCGAGGGCTGGCGTGGCCCCTCAGAAGGCACAGCTTTCGGCTGGACTGTGCTCGCCATCGAGTAGCCACCCTCGCAGCACTTGCGGTGTACGATGCAGGGGCCCGACTCGGCGTACTCTTCCTTCGATATGGCCAATCCAGGGAACGTCGACAGGCTGGCAAAGATCGAGCCGCCGATCCAGCTCGCGAACTTGCGCTCCGGTGGAGCCACCACACGCAGTTTCACCGAAGAAGGCGCCAGCGCAGTCAGATCCTTTTGCAGCCTTTCGGCGATCCCAGGAAACATGGTGCTGCCGCCTGAAAGGGTGATGCTTCCGAAGAGATCCTTGCGCGTGTCGCAGTCGCATGCCATGATCGCCTGGAACGCCAGCTCGACGACGCCGGGTGATTCCAAGCCCAGAAGTGCAGGAGTGAAAAGTGGCTCAGTGCACCGGAAGCGCTCGTTGCCCACTGTGATTACTTGTCCATCGGGTAGCTCATACGAGCTCTCCATACCACCACTCGCCGCATCGACCAACGCGGCATCGAAGTCCAGTGCGACGCAACCAAGTCTCTCTTTGAGGTCGACCACGATGGTACGTTCTGATGTGGTGGTGAAGGAGTACCCACGCTCTGTGAGGGTCTTCATCAGGTACTCCGTTATCGTCTGTCCACCCACAGTGTTGCGCCTCGCTGCGTGTGCGATAGCGTAGCCCTCGTACACCGGAATGGCAAGCGTGCCACTATCGCCGATGTAAATAGCGAGCCCTGTGGTGCGACCACTTGCGTAGTGGGAGAGCACCGGCTTGGAGACCACGTGGACCGCCGGCGCGTTGAAAGTCTCAAAGAGCATG
>CATOSE010000362.1:0-13097 GCA_951812265.1 Taphrorychus bicolor | reverse complement strand
GGGGGAGGAGGGGGGAGGAGGGGGGAGGAGGGGGAGGAGGGGGAGGATGAGTAGGAGGTGTTCTTACGCAATCAATGTGTGGGTGTAGTGATCCTGTGATCTAGACACAAAGTATGAGATTCAGCGCTTCTGTGTTACCGCAAACACATTGTGGCAGTGATCCAATGGATCAGCGCAGTAGCTTGTCTTGAAAGTTCGACTGGACCGCCTGCATGAAGTTTCGGTCCCTGACGGCACATCCATCTGTTGGACTGCCGTGTGATGTGATATGTCTTAAGCGACGTGAACATAGGCCGCGGGTGTCACAAGCTCGTTGCCGCCACCTCGGCATCGCAAAATCTTTCTTAACTTTATGGCCTCCGGGCATATTTCCACCCCGCTCGGGAATTCCCGAGCTACGCTCGGGAATTCGTAATTTTCAGGGGTCTCGGGCGGTTTCAGGGGGGGGGAAGGTACCGGTACCGTAGCTTAAATTTGTACTAATTTTGTCGAAAGGGGTGATTCGGTACCAATTCAAGCTATTTACACAAAATTCGGTCCCTGGCGGTACTCGTAGGAGTAGGGTCGACATCCATCGGAATCGGTGGGGACATCGTGGGGACTGTGAACGATGGAAAAAAGAACAGGGACGTCGGACTCGGCGGCGAAAGCACACGCTCATTCTCGCGGAGTCACAGCACACGCACACGCACATACTATCACAGACGCATGCTGACTGCGGCAACGATCTTCGCTCTCGTAGCCCAGGCGTGTGGGCTGTCGCCATCTTGCATGCTGTGTCGTGCACACCCCCAGCTGACATAGCACACGCACACATACGTGACACCACACTCACGTCGATGCGGTGGTGGTCTTGACTTTCGTTGCCCAGGCGCTCGCCTTCAACGCGACTTCCACTTCCTGCCCAAGTGGCTACCAATTGGCTTCGTGGACGACGTACACATCGTGGCCTTGCTGTTGTGACGGGGAAGATGGAAATCCACGGAGCCCTTGCTACAGTGCGCAAGCGCATGCTCACTGACCATGGCCCACACGGGACTATCTGGTTCCTGCCGGTGGTGGAGACGGTGGACAGTCCTGTGCTAGATTTGTGAATGCCATGTATAACCGTGCTACGGTGACTGAGCGCACGGCCCCTGTGCGCAAGCTAGCCCGGAGCCATCTCGAGTCCCTCGCGGCGACTCACCCTCCATTGCATAAATCTGACAGCTGTTTATTTGCTGGTCGCAGACGAAGACTGGCCAACAGAAGAGTGCAAGCACTATGGCGGGTGCGATTACGAGGGCGAGTTTAAGTACTCTGCCGATAAGTCGTACGACCAGGTAAAGAATACCAATATCATTGCTTTCTACAGCATCAAGGACGGCGATGCTGGCGACAAGGCGGGCAAGACTATCGAACTCTATGGCAACGGCAAGTACTTCTCGGCGAAAGCTATCGACACCTGTGCTGGTGATGATTGTGACAGGAATGCAAGGCGCACGGGCAACTACCTGGTCGACATGGAGCGCTGGACAGTGTTGAACAATTTTGGTGGCTCAGAGTCGGACCCCGACGCCGCGGAAAAAGCAATTGACGACTCAATCTGCTGGAAAGTCTCCAATTGACGACTCACTCTGCTGGAAAGTCTCAGATCTGTCCTGAGTGATGATCCCAGGTAGTGATGGTGCATCTTTGTTGTTCGAGCAATCACAACTCATGCACACAGCACGGTTGGCACACGATCATGAGTGACGCGACTCGCGAGCCACGAGCGTTTGTCGGAAGTCCTGCGAATACTCGGAATAGCCCTACACTAGCCGGAATTATCAGCCAGCGCATATTCCTACGGTTGCCTCGTACCTTTCGCCGAGCCTTTGTGATCAGGGCTCAATTGGACTATTTGTCTATTTCACGATGGACTGAATCCACTCATCGTACCTTTGCCCTAATTTATCACGCCCGGAGGGAGTTCAGCTCGTAGAGGCCTTTTCTTTGCTTCTTTCTTTTAGGGCGAAGTTCACTGAGACTGGAGGGAAAACAATTAAGTTTGAAAGTTTGAAACGGCGAGACTGGAGGGAAAACAATTTAGTTTGAAACGGCGAGGCGAGAGTGATCAGGCGACGCGAGAGAGATCGAGACGAGGCGAGAGAGATCAGGCGATGCGAAAAAGATGAGGCGTGGCGAGAGAGACGAGGCGTGGCGAGATAGATCAGGCGAGGCGAGAGAGATCAGGCGAGGCGAGAGAGTGCAGGAAAGGCGAGAGAGATCAAGAATATCAGGCGAGGCGAGGGAGAGGCGAGGCGAGAGTGATCAGGCGAGGCGAGAGAGATCGAGGCGAGGCGAGAGAGATCAGGTGGTGAGAAAAAGATGAGGCGTGGCGAGAGAGATGAGGCGTGGCGAGAGTGATCAGGCGAGGCGAGAGAGATCAGGCGAGGCGAGAGAGTGCAGGCAAGGCGAGAGAGATCAAGAATATCAGGCGAGGCGAGGAAGAGGCGAGGCGAGGAAGAGGCGAGGCGAGAGACATCGAGGCGAGGCGAGAGAGATCGAGGCGAGGCGAGAGAGATCAGGCGGTGCGAAAAAGATGAGGTGTGCCGGCGTGGCGAGAGAGATGAGGCGTGGCGAGAGAGATCAGGCGAGGCGAGAGGGATCAGGCGAGGCGAGAGAGTGCAGGCAAGGCGAGAGAGATCAAGAATATCAGGCGAGGCGAGGAAGAGGCGAGGCGAGAGTGATCAGGCGAGGCGAGAGAGATCGAGGCGAGGCGAGAGAGATCAGGCGATGCGAAAAAGATGAGGCGTGGCGAGAGAGATGAGGCGTGGCGAGAGAGATGAGGCGTGGCGAGATAGATCAGGCGAGGCGAGAGAGATCAGGCGAGGCGAGAGAGTGCAGGAAAGGCGAGAGAGATCAAGAATATCAGGCGAGGCGAGGGAGAGGCGAGGCGAGAGTGATCAGGCGAGGCGAGAGAGATCGAGGCGAGGCGAGAGAGATCAGGCGGTGAGAAAAAGATGAGGCGTGGCGAGAGAGATGAGGCGTGGCGAGAGAGATCAGGCGAGGTGAGAGAGATCAGGCGAGGCGAGAGAGTGCAGGCAAGGCGAGAGAGATCAAGAATATCAGGCGAGGCGAGGAAGAGGCGAGGCGAGGAAGAGGCGAGGCGAGAGACATCGAGGCGAGGCGAGAGAGATCGAGGCGAGGCGAGAGAGATCAGGCGGTGAGAAAAAGATGAGGCGTGCCGGCGTGGCGAGAGAGATGAGGCGTGGCGAGAGAGATCAGGCGAGGCGAGAGGGATCAGGCGAGGCGAGAGAGTGCAGGCAAGGCGAGAGAGATCAAGAATATCAGGCGAGGCGAGGAAGAGGCGAAGCGAGAGTGATCAGGCGAGGCGAGAGAGATCGAGGCGAGGCGAGAGAGATCAGGCGATGCGAAAAAGATGAGGCGTGGCGAGAGAGATGAGGCGTGGCGAGAGAGATCAGGCGAGGCGAGAGAGATCAGACGAGGCGAGAGAGTGCAGGCAAGGCGAGGGAGATCAAGGATATCAGGCGAGAAAGAGGCGAGGGAGAGGCGAGGCGAGAGTGATCAGGCGAGGCGAGAGACATCGAGGCGAGGCGAGAGAGATCAAGCGATGCGAAAAAGATGAGGAGGCTTGGCGAGAGAGATGAGGCGTGGCGAGAGAGATCAGGCGAGGCGAGAGAGATTAGGCGAGGCGAGAGAGTGCAGGCGAGGCGAGAAAGATCAGGCAAGTGCTTCGGGGTAGTGGCCCCAAATGGTGTAGAGTGCAACTATTGAGATACATTTAGAGTTCAGCTGTTGAGATATACACAGCCAAACTCTTAACTCCCTCCGGTCGTCATCCCCGTAGGAGCACACCACACCCGGATCTAATTAACAGGCGTACCACACCACCACTACACACCACGCACGACGACCACGTACACGGTATAGGCTCGCTCTCTCGCACATGTTCCTACACGCATGCAGCATGCAAAGAGCCCACGCGCGTACGCACACACACTCGCACAGCGCGCGCAGCACGCAGAAGCACACGCAGTCACGCACGCGCACACACCCACACCAGGCAACGATCCGACCAACTGTTCTACGTGGAACACGCACGCATCGGAGGATATGGTGGGAGGCGGCACAATGCATACCTGCCGTAGCTTTTAGAGATCAGAGTACAAAAGCATGAGTACCTACAAGACACGACGAACCATTCTCTAGCCCTCTGCGGTATTCTTCTTCATACACGCAGAGCACCTAGCGAGGTAGCAAGGGTGCTCGCTGTGCGCCCCGTCCACAATCCTGTCCTCCTTGAGGCGCCGATGTCCGGACGGCTCCTGAATGGTGGACCTAGAGCTAATTGAGGGTGGTTCCTCTACGTGAAATGTAATCAATGAGCACTCCCAGGGGAGGAGAGATTTCAGGGCGAGGGTGAGGGTGAGTGGAGTCGATAGACGTAGGCGCAGGCGTAGGCGTAGGCGCACGCTGTGGTTCAGCTGCGGTTGAGCTCAGCTGCAGCTCGGCTGCGGTAGAGCTGCGGCTGCGGCTCGGCTGCGGCTCGGCTGCGGCTCGGCTGGGGCTCAGATCAGCCAAGCTGCTGGGCTAGGATCAGCTCATTCTTTGGCTTGGCTCGACTGCGACCCGGCTGCGACTCAGCTGCAGCCCAGCTCGGCTGTTTGTGGTTCGGCTGCGGTTCAGCTCGGGTGCACCTAAAGCTCGGTTGCGGTTCGGCTGCGGCTGCGGCTTGGCTGCGGCTCGGCCCAGTCGTGCAGCATGCCTCGGCCCAGGGTTGCTGTAGTAGCCGCGCTGGAGTAGTGCTGGAGCTTTTCCCAAGCGCAATCAAAATCCGATCTCGTTCTGGGAGGTTGTTTTGTCTTTTGGAGTGTGGCGTATTTTGATGTAGTTTAACGATGGATTCAGGGGAGATGACTGAGATTTTAAGTATTTTGGACTGTGACATAATTAATATCTTGCACACTGTGCGATCATTGCCTTCCACGCATGTGTTCAGGCTGCCCATCCTCTCTCGAGTCGGCTCGTATTATACCCAACCATAGCTGGATGGAAGCCAATGCTCCTCATCTGCCACATCGGACCGACCACTATACGCCGTCACACCCCGGGCGACTTATTCACGCCGATATAGCAGGTTTATTCCTCCCGTCAAACCATGGTGGACATCGATACGCCCTCACCCTCGTGGACGACCACACACGCTTTAAGGTCGTCTACTTTATGCGGAATAAGTCGGAAGCCGGCGCCAATGGTGTCTCGTTTTGTTTATTCGTTCAACGCTCTACTGAACGAGGGAAATGCCAAGCCGACTCGCACCGTTGGATCCATTCACACCGACAATGCGGGGGAATTCCTATCACATGAGATGAGGCATTTTCTCGATTCAGAAACCATCTCTCAGACTACGTGCCCACCGTACATACATTAACTCAATGGGGTGGCGCCGGCGGAGCGCGCTATTCGTTCTATCTTCGAAACAGCTAGGGCTGCCCTGGTTGCCAGTAAAGCCCCCAAAGGGTTCTGGAATTACGCAGTCACTCACGCAGTTGATTGTCTCAACAGGACGACTGGGCCGCCACGCTCTGAGATGTCCTCTTTCGAGTGCCTCACCGGTGCACAGCCCAAGATTCTGGGAATATTTCCGTTTGGCTGCCGCATGTTTGCAGTCAAGCCCCGCGTGTCATACTCTAAAACGGAGATGGAATCTAGGTCGTGGGCAGGCATTAACCTCGGCCGTTGCCTCAACATGCCTGGTGCGTACAACGTCTGGGTACCGTCTGAAGGCAAAGTCGTTCGAACGTCTGAAGCATATGTCGACGAAACGCTCATGCCGTGGCTTCCTCCAGACGAACAGCGCGTCGCGCCACCTGTCCCCCATGCTGCGCCGCACGACGATCAGCCTCCGGGTGTGCCTCAGCTGCAGGCGGAACCACCGGCCACGGCGCCAGCCACAGCGCGCCCCTCCGATTCCCTCGATACGGCATTTCAGGCTCAGCGTGCCACGCGCTCTACAGCTTCACGCGCACGTACGTCGTGCCGCATTCTGATTCTCTTCTCTCGCCAGCCTAGACGTGGTCGACGAGCAGCCGATAGCTCTGGACTACCGAGTGGTCATCAACGACTTCGCCCTGCAGTGGCACGCCGCAGGCCTCGCGGTTCCCAAAGACTACACCAACGCCGATGCCAGACCGTCTTCGCCAGATAGCCGGCGCTACCAGCTGCAACGAGGACCCGGCGACGGACAGATGGTCGACGCCATCACGCCCAACGATGACCGCTGGCACTCCGTCGACGTCGGCCAACTCGCATGCCTCGTGTTCCACCACGAAGAGGCAGAGCTACGTGCGCCTAACAACGCCCTCCTCCTCCCCACCGCCACCTTTCTGGGACATATGACGGGCGCGGGCGAGTGGCTCCACCAGTCACCCCCCCCCCCCCCATTGAGATCGACGCCGTGATTGACGAGGAGACGGAGCCACCTGAGACCCGGATAGATCCGACCCTAACGGAGCAGGGACCCACCTCCACGATTCCCGACATCACCTATGTCGACCTCCGACAGGCCACCGAGGCCACCGCATGCGTGCTCTTCCTCAGCGTGCTCGTCTTCCCGCTCGTTCTCGCCCACGTCAACGGCTTCACAGTCCATGGCGCGGTGCTGTCGGCCTCCACTCGCTCCACCGCGATGACCGCCATGCAGAGAATCGTGAACGCGTGCTGTGCCGCTGCCGCTTACATCGCCTTCATGGTCGGCCTGTACGAGGGTGGAGCCCGAGTCTTTGCCGCGCCAATCGACTTCAGGCCGCGCGACGAGGACATCTGCACCACGCCAACCCAGCGATTGGCTCGAGGCGGGGTGGGAGCGGCGTTCGTCTGGTGCACGCTGGATGCTCTGGCTGGCACGCCCATTCAGGACGTCGCCCAACGCGCCTTGGCAGCGTCAGCCGCGCTCATCCGGCCAGTCGAGTACCTCGCTGACTACGCATCCACGGAGCTAGTGGTTTTCAAAACGGGCGTCAGCACGTCTACAAGTGCCCTGCGACGGCCCATTCTTGACGACCCAACCTCGCCGGTAGCCTGGCAGACGCTGTCTCGGCTACACCTTGCCGACCAGGCATTTGCTCAGGCGATCCAGAGCGCCCTGGCCGCTGGCGAGACGATCCTCCAAGGGTGGGTGGAGCAGATTCGCCCTCTACCCCTTGAAGAGATCCCGGACTAGCTACTGCAGGCCTTGCCGGACTATCGAGACGACCGCCTCTCTGTCGTTCCGTTCGCACCTCTGCTGGAGCCTCTGAGTACGCCGTGGTACCCTCGCCCTCCTCGACAGCCCGACCCGCCGCCAGGCGCGCCGACGTGCGTGGGCTCAATCTGGGATCTCTACTCCGCGCGGGGGCGAGGTGCCGCTCGGGCATGGTTCACTCATGCGCGCAACGACATGCTCCACGTACGCGACCGTGTCCACCTCGGCGCCCCACCGGCGGAGATCTCGCGCGACCGTCCCCCCGCCACCGCACTCGGCCAATCCCTCGAGACCGAGCCGTGGGCGCAGGGCTTGGTCTGGGACTGCACGTTCCAGCACTCCAAGTGCTGCGTAGTGGCAGATTTCCACGCGCCTATCGAGAGCCATCTCGACCTCACCTACTTCTGAGAGCGTCTGCAGCATTACCCCGATCAGACGTTGGTCTCCAACATCCTCGAGGGCGTGCGATTGGACGCTGACACGGAGCTTCAGAACGTGCTCATCCCTCACCTCTCTTCCCTCCCCTACGGCTACGCCTCATTCGAAAAGGGGTTGCGGAGGATGCAGGGGCTAGGATGGTACTCCTTCCACCCCGCGCCGCCCTACTACCCAATGTACTTCAACGGGCAGGGGGCGGTACCGCGCAAGCTGGAACCGGACCGATTCCATCGCTCCACAGAAGGTAGCGGTCCCCGCCGCCCAACCTTCGACGCCTCGGGTGTGCAGGCGATCTCCATCAACGAAGCCTCACACATCCACCACCTTCCACAGCATTTCCTCGCCGACACCCGTCCTGAGTTCCGAGAGTGGCTCGCGCGCCGAGGGCTGCCTCCTGCTCGAGACGTGCGCGTCACGGACGGGATGCGGGCAACTAAGTGGCCCAAAGAGCGCAAACCAACCCTCACCGAAGTCGCCCGCGCTCTGAGCCTTCTATGCGCCGCCGCCGCCTCCATCGCCGCAGACCACCCACGCCGGTCGCCACGTACGCGATAGGGGATGACTTCAAAGACTATTTCAACCAACTAGTCATGGCGCCGTCGGAGCGGCATAAGCTAGGAGTAGTCTTTCTCGCCCGATCGGCGGCTGAAGCGGATGAGGGATCGTCGCCTCCGGCGGACGCTCAGCTGGGGCTTGGTGGTCGCGAGCCGCTGACGTTCATCTCCGAGAAGCGGCTCGGCTTCGGAACGCACGGTGCGTCAAACATCGCTCAGCGTTTCTCAGATGCGTTGCTTGACCTCTTTCGGGAGGATATGGATTCCGCAGAGTTCCCCTTTCTGGCCTCGTTGCGTGGCGCGGAGAGACAGTGGCTCGAGCAGCGCCCGGAGCTCCAGCGTCGCAAAGAGCCTTGCGTGGACATTCACCGCCACACTGCTTCCCCCTCCGCTCGACTCCCAGACATCCCCGCGCCGCCAAACCTCGACGCCATCCCAGAGGGTTACGTTTGCCCTCAGCTGCGGCTTTATGCCTCGTTCTGTTATATGGATGACCCCTTACACCTTGCCGTGGGAGTCGAGCGCACCATTCGTCTCCTCCGAGCGTGGCGCCGCCTCACAAAACGGGCGGGGTTGCATGACGATTCCCGAGAAGCGTAGCCTGGGGACGTGGAGTCTATGGCTCGGCGTGATGGTCGTGGGCGCATTGGGCATCCTGGTCGTGCCTCGAGCCAAGCTGCTGCGTGCTCGAGAGGCGATCTGTCTCACGCTGCACGGCATCATCGAGTTCCAGGCGTCGGTCCCTGTGCGGCCTCCTTGAACACCTGCGGGCAGTCGTGCTCAAAGGGCGGCACGTGATGCACGGGCGGTACCGCCCGCATGGACCTGAAGGCGCCGCTCGTCATGGGCCCAATGGGGTGGTTGATGTTGATGACCTTATGAAGAAGCGGCTCCGGCGCTGGCTCGAGCTCCTGGCGCAGGCCGGCGGGGTCTCGGCGAAGCGGGCCCTCCTTCGCGAACACCTCGACCCGGCCGCGGAGTGGTTCATCGACGCATGCTCGGACGCGTGCTTGGCCGACGTCGCCAGGGCAGGCATAGGCGGCTATTACCACGGCCTCTTCTGGTACATCGAGGTGCCCGAGGAGGACCGGCCCCTCTTCGCGATTCCCACTCTCGAGTTCCTGGGGGTGGCCTTCAACATCCTCTTCCTCCACGCCCTGCTGATGCCCTCCGTGACCGAGTCGCGAGGCGCGGTGGTGATCAACTTGCGCACGGACGCCCTCACTACCAGCCTCACCTTACCGGCGGAGAGCATGAGCGGCCCAGCGCTCGTCGCCGCCTACCAGTCCCTCCTCGAGACCTCGGCATGGGAGGAGCTCTCGCCGTATCTGCGCGTGGCGCACGCTTACGACCACACCAACACGGCGCCGACCTCGTCTCACGCGCGAAGTGGGCGGAGTTCTACCGTTTTTGTTGCCAACTGGGTCTCCGCCCCAGCTAGCGCGCCGTCCCGGCTGAAGCTAGCCGCCTCTACACCGCGGCACGGCTGCGCTCGCCCCCAGTCAAGTATACCAACGGGGTCGAGGCTATCGAGTTCATGCCGCCATGCCTCCCGCGGCTCCTCGCCGCGGCCAGCTCGACTGGTGACGCACCTCCTCCACTTCCTCCGGTGCCCCCTTCGGCATCTTCAGCGCTCCTCAAGCGCCTCCGCGCCGGTGGTGAGGGCGCCGACCTCCCCCCGTCCTTTCGAAGTGCCCCTTCCACGGTCCTCGTGGGAAATCAGCAGCCTCGCACCGGCCCTCCCTCTCTCGATCCTCTCCTTACGAGCGCAGCCCTCGCCCCCTCTTCGCTCGTGGCGCGACTACGGGGCGAGCGCCTGGAGCCCGTCGATCTCACCACGGCATCAGCGCCGCTCATCTCGGCAGTGCAGCATGGCGCCGCTCGCCTGCCGCTACCTTCACCTTCCATGGCCACCGCCGCCAGCTCGCCGTCCCGCCTTGCAGTAGCCTCCCGCCACTGTGCGCGCGCGCGCTCGCCTTCACTCAAGGCGACGAGTTTGACATGAACCTTCGCACCTCGATCACCCACGCTCTCCTTGCATCAGCCGACACCGTCGAGTCTTACCTAGAATTCGGCGTCAACCATACCACGGCCAAGAAAGATGCTCGTGCCTGGGAGATGTGGGAGGTGGTTTGTGGGATGTTGGGCACTCACCCACTCCGCACCGCGCAAGACGTCCGAGACCGCCCCGAGCGAAACGCCCACCTCCTCGCTGTGCTTATGTTCCATGCCGTGTCTGTATGCAAGCCACGCACTCTCGGACGGCGGTGGATAAAACCCAGCTCAGCTTTAGCTTACCCCCTCGCCGTCATTCGCATCTTCTCCCGATGGTCGATCCCAATGCCAGGGTACAAGATACTAAAGGCGGCCGCAGCCGGGCTGGCGCGAGACTATGTCCGCTACCATGGACCACACTCTTTGGCCCCCGTCCGCGCAGAGCCCATGAAGTTCTCCATGGTCAGGGGGATGTGCGGCATCCCTACCGATGGACGGAAGATCTCCAGCTTCTCGTGGGCGGACACCTGCCGTGAAGTCTTCATATTTCGGCGTTTGATTCGAGTGCTTATGGTCTCCGGCTTGCGTTTGGGCGAGATAGTAGGCAATGGATCCGGCGAAGTCACATCCGTCACACTTGACTGTGTGACGTGGCGCATCGATGGAGTCCTGGTAAGAAACCCCACGCTAGCGCAGCTCAACTCCCTTCGCGCAGGGCGAGATGCCGCTCTCGTCTTTCCGCCGCGTGCCAAACCAGATCCGTGGGGCGAAATTCATTGCCCTTTTCCCATGGTCTTCACATTTAACGACCATGACCCGATCAACGCCGCGGTTGCCATTCGCGACATCGAGTTGCGCTATGGCCTCGCATGCACCCGCCGAGACACCACTCCTCTTTTCGCCACCGCCGAAGGCCGCACTTACACTCACCACTATCTCGACCAATTGCTGCGAAGCGTGCTCACTTACTTGTACGACGCGCGCATCGCTTCTGTTTACTCCTTCCACTCATTCCGTTCGGGCTTAGCCACCGCGCTCCATGCAGCAGGGGTCGATGACTCTATGATCATGCTCATATGTCGATGGGTGTGCCCAGAAAGCCTCCACGTCTACCGACGCATGGGCACCGCAGAGCATGAGCGCATGATTGCCAAAGCCGCGACAGTCACCGTCGATACTATCTAGAGCACGAACGTGGCCACAGTCTCTGGGTGCGAACGCTACGCCGAGATCCTTCAGCACGTCTCCTCCGCGCCGCGCGAAGCACAGCGAGCCTACGCCGCAGCAGCCGCAGGCGATGACGACGACCCCTCTCGCCTAGGCGCCGCACCACGCCCGCCAATGCAGTCGCCGCTACAACTCTCCTCCCCGCAACGCGCCGACCCTCCAGCGCCAGCACCGGCGCGCGCAGGCACCGCGCCGCTCTCGGCAAGGCCCTGCGTAGGAGATGAAGTGCTTATGCCAACAAGTCTGTGGCCGCAGTACCGCTGCCGAGAGAACGAGGGTCACGGGTGGAGCGCGACGGTGTTGTCGGTCACATCGGTGACAGCCCTCGTGCACTTCACCACGGCCACCACTCGCTCAGGCCAGCCATACGCAGACGAGCGGCTACCGTGGAATAAGCTCCACCAGCCGTAGATCGAGTCCACGGCTGGCGCTCCTCCTCTCCATCTTCGAAGCTCGACTGCCTAGCTCGTCGCTCCTTGCTACTTTCTGTTTGCCCACCCCCCCTCCCTTATGGGACATGGGCTTCGATGACCACGACGACTACGACTTTCCTCTTGCACCGTTGGTGTGCAGGGACATTAGGAGCACGACCTTGCGCGCTGCAACGCATGCTAGATGCTCGCGTTGTTTGTTGATTACTCCCTACTCTAAGACCTATCGCTACGCGCCCTCGTAAAGAGAAGGTCCGTTCTAGCGCCTCGCTAGATTCTTCTTCTCTCAGCGGGGGGCGTGCGAGGGTGGTCGGGTGGGGGTCAACACGGGTGATGCCACTTGCACGGGTGTATCTTGGAGGGTCGCGCATCGCGACGCATTCGCCGTGCGATCGAGCGCGACTCCAGGCCCATGTCCCCGCTAGCAAACCGACTAGCGGAATTGTTAGCTTTGGTGAGATCCTTGGGATCTTCAGCCGCTGCGCAAACCCCTACTTTGAGTTTGCCAATTACTTTTATGTGATTAGTGTGTTTCGGTGTGCTTCGCAACCGAAACCTTGCAGAGTGGTGCGCGGCTCCACTCGTCAGTGTTCCGATCTGCCCTTCGCGCTCGTGTCCGTCGGAGCGCAACCCACCATCCATCCCCTTTCTCCTCCGGGACATTAGGAGCGCGACCTTGCGCGCTGCAACGCATGCTAGATGCTCGCGATGTTTGTTGATTACTCCCTACTCTAAAACCTATCGCTACGCCCCCTCGTAAAGAGAAAGGGAGCTGCGGGAGGAGCCGGCTTCTCCGCTGCGCAGTGCAGCTGCTCTCCTCGCGCACTACGTGCAGGAGTGGGCCCACCTCCCGGCTGGCGCCACTGCTGCCTTGCTTGCTCAGAAGACGCGGTCCTACCTCGCCGCGGTGCACCAGGCCATGCCGGCCGAGTTGACCTCGACGGTGGCTGACGCCCCCTCCATTTCTGACGATCTTCGCGACGCTCATGTGTTGCTGTCCGGCAGGAGACAGAGATTGCAGCCGTGCTCTGGAGGCGCGTCCACGACTCCCTCCACAAGGTTTCGGTGTTTGGAGCCCTCGCGCCGGTGCTCTGCAACGGTGGTGACACACGGGCCCACATCCTCGGCTTGCAAGGGTGTTTTGTGCCCGACTATGTTCGCGGTGGCGGGGATGTCCATGGCGGAGTCAAGCAGCTCGAGGCACGGCTGGTTGACCTCGGCCAG
>CATOSE010000361.1:0-13364 GCA_951812265.1 Taphrorychus bicolor | reverse complement strand
ACTTCGACCGCAATCTCCGCAAAGCGACAGTCACTCCTTACGAAAATCACAGGCGACTGTCCCAACCAGAAAATTAAGATTGCATACGATAAATATCTGGAGGTGGTCAAGATTGGCGTAGCAAATTTCGCTGTCGCAGGCCACCCAGAGTCCGCGGTCAGCCCAGAGCCGGCACCATGGCCAAAGGAGACCGTAATCGACCGTCTCCCTTCCAGTCGCACGCTTTGTATCGACGGTTTGGGCAACAACACGATACTCTTGGCTCCTCGGGTCCTCCGCCGTGATAAGGTCAGCGTGTATCTGATTTCCGACAACTCGAGCGGAAGAAGCGATTGCCTCAAGCTCCCGTCGGACACCATCGTCCCGTTCCTCCCGACCCACGCGTATCAAATCGCCAACGCCTTCTCAGATCACGCCATGACGATAATGCCGCCTTCCCAACAACGCCGATCGGCCAGAGTGCCGATGCTCTTCCACACCGCGTGCGGCCATTGCGGAAACCTACGTCTAAGCAAAGCCAATATTATGATTGACGGAGTCAAACTTCGTGACGTGGACTTCTCCCCGTGTAAATCTTGCAACGGTTGTTGATTAGGCAACAAGACGCTAGATAGATCCAAGAAGAAGGCAACGGCAAGCGTTAAGGGGCAAAAGTCAACCGGAGGGTTCACACACTTCGAGCAACAAATCGATACCGACATTTGCGTGGGTTTCGAAGCATCCTTCCCTCACCAATTCACGTGCATGGCAAATTTCATCGATAGGCACGGCAAGGAGAGTTGGTTGATGTTTATGCGCCACGCTACGGCCAATGAACTAACCTCCAGCTTATACACTTTCTGGAGCAAAGTGAAACACCGGCTTCTCAACAGTATGATCGGCCGGTGGTTGACGGATAATAGCAAGAGCTTTCTAGGCTCCGAGATCGAGCGCGTGGCCGCCGCACTGCAACAATATGAGGCTTCTAATGCGGCTTATAATAGACCACACGCACATAATAGCGTTATAAAGCTTATAATGCACGAGGCGATACTCAAACGGACAGCAAGGTACATAATGCAGACGGCTTATAATGTTCAATAATCGCCGATGCATAGTGCGACGCGGCAGAGTATTCGCAGCCACATATTGCGACCAGCCACAGTAATCGCAGATGCATAGTGCGACGCGGCAGAGTATCCGCAGCAACATAATGCGGCCAGCCACAGTAATCGCAGATGCATAGTGTGACGCGGCAGAGTATCCGCAGCAACATAATGCGGCCAACCACAGTAATCGCAGATGCATAGTGTGACGCGGCAGAGTATCCGCAGCCACATATTGCGACCATCCAGAGTAATCGCCGGCACATAAAGCGGCACGGGGAGAGTATCCGCAAACACATATTGCAGACCAAGAAGAAGAAACGCTGACGTTTTGGCAGGGGCCTGTGCGCCTCTAGATGCCGGCCCCGGCACGGGAAAAGAAGTAACGCTGACGTGCCGTCTGCATCGCCATATAGGAGACCACGGTTCCCGCGGTGTCCCTGTAGTTACTCGCCTCCGCAGCCTTCTTGAGCTCCTGGTTCTTGGCCTCGTACCTGCACAAAGCACATTATTTCAAGACACATTATGACAACAGTCATTATGGGAGGGCCGAGGAGGACAGGAAGCGCACACACCCGAAGCACCACCCCATGCGTGGCGGCCCGTTGTTAAGGATGTCGTTGGCGTAGTGCGTAGCAAAATGGTGCTTCGGGCGATCCAAGCCTTCGTACTCGGGCACAGCGTGGTAGAGTTTTTGGTGAAGGCGAACGCGCCGATCGAGTTCAAGTACGTCGTCATAGGTGAAGTGAGTGCGCAACAGGATCTCCAAATATGACATGTGCGCAAGCCACGCTTTCCAGGCAGGAGAGCGCAATGCGCTCGGGCTCAACAGCCCGCCGATCAAATCAACACTCACTTGTGCGAAGTGCAGAGTCTGCGAGCCGCTCCAGCGGAGGTGGCAGTCGTGTTTGGGTTTGCCTTTCATAGTGCCACTCGCGACAGATGCATGGAGGGCAGGTGGTCTGTGGCCCTCTTCGAAATCGTACAGATAAATCGTGACATTCAATTTCTCGACAGTGAACTCACGCATTCGTACAAGCAGGTAGATCAGCGCTGCCAGCTCCGAGTTGGCGATGCCCGACGAAAACTCGCAGTGCATCACATCCTGGGGGCACATCGTCATCCCATTGAACCAAGGAAAGACCTGCGGATGCAGCGTGTAGGCCAGCTTGTACAGGCCGTCCGCTCGCATGGCGGTGTGCCGGGCTCCGACGGCCTTTACTTTCGCAACAGCAGTAATTTTCTGGTGCACTTCGTCGAGAGTGTGCAGGTGCCACGAGTTAGCGATGCCAGCTCCCTTCTCCACGAACGAAGAGGGGTTGAAAGCGCGGCGACTCAGCCGCTGCCAGTTGCAGCCCCGGCAAGGTTGCCCTGCGGACACCGACTCCGCAAATGGGAGGCAGGCTCCCGCCGCCGGAAAATCGGCGCACATGTAGATGAGCCACCCGCCTACTGGCTGGCTTTTATAGCCTGCAGCACTGGCGGCGCACAGCCGCTGAGGTACAGAGAGGTTCACGCCCTTATCGAACAGGCGCATCTGCCCGCCAAGAGAGGATACAGCCCCTGTCAAATCCTTGTAGTTAACATCGACACCGCCAATCACGGCTGTCATACCGTACCGCTTCACGACCGATGAAAGGCACACCGTATTCACGAAGGTATACTTAAGGTCGTCGCGGTCGCTCGGGTCAAAGTTGATCAGCCGCGTATACACTCCGAGGATTTTGTGCTTACCCGCTGCAAAGCCTAGCGAGTTGCAGGTCTCGACCTCGTCGTTGTAGCTCTGCCACGCCGTTTTCGCCATTTCCTCACCCTCAGCATTGTAGAGAACGCCGGACTTCGCTCCGAGCTTCTCGTGCAAGAGCATGACCTTGCCGAACTCGATGTCCGAGATCAAGCCTTGCTTGGCACTTTTCGGAGATGACCAGCGCGTAGAGGCCGACTGAATGGCCTTCCATGCGCCAGGGTCGTTGTCAATCAGAGCCTGCAGCTGCGCGATGAGTGGTATATCCCAGCACACATCGATGACCGTCTTGGAGGAGTGGACATTGCCTTCACTGTCTTTGACCGACTCGACATGCGAGCCAAGCACTCGCCTGACGGGCTCGACGTAGGCCGAGCCAAGCTTGCCCTGGTAGTAGTTCCGCTCTAAGCGAGCGGTCTCGATGTCACTGAAAATACCAAGGCGCTCATGCAAAAGCGCGGCGACATCGATGCCAGCGGTCGGCGAGATGCACGGTTGCAGGTCCTTGACGAGACTAGCCTCTACAGACTGCAGCCAGCCCTTCACGCTGCTCTTTACCCCATCGACCGTCTGATTAGACACCATCTTCTCCCAGCGCAGCTCTGCGAGATCGCACGCCACCTGGTCCTTGACGTGTGCCCTATGCAAATCCGAGCGCTCGCGTAACGCTGCTAGCCCGTCGGATTGCGGGGACGGTTGGAGAGATGTGGTGGCGGCATAGATGGCAGCACAATCATGGCGGCGAGCAAGGTGATGGCTGAGTGACTTATAATGGCCGTGGCAACCCAGGCACCGGTGAAACTGCGGACGCGCGTTTTCTTCGTCGCCATCGCGCATCCGCTTCTTGATCAAGCCCAGCGTAGCACAGCCCAGCGTCGCACACTGCATTATTCAAACGCCTCTTTGAGATAACGCGCCAACCAAAACTTGAATAATGGGCCATGCAAAACTTGGATTTGAATAATGGGCCACCCAATACTCGGGCCAACGAACCTCCGCGTTTCGTTGTGCATAATATAGTTGTGATCTCCGCACCTCCATAATCTGTTCTCCCATAATGTCGTCGCCCAACCTGTCGGAGCTGTACGACCCCGACGACGACTCAGACGTCGTTGAGTGGACCGACGCGCTCGCAGAGGCTATATCTGAGCCTCTGTGGGCAAAGTTCGGCAATGCTTTGGCAACGCGGCTGATTATCACTAACATCGGCGAGCTCCGCGAGCAGCTGGACAACGATGTCGACATGGCAGTGCGTCACCTTGGGTCGGCTGCTGCAGGCATGAAGCTGAAGCTGGCGGAGTATCTCGTCAAAAAAGGCCGGAAGCCATTCAGCTTCGGGCACGCGGTCGGCATCAAAGCCCTGCACGTGAAGAAGAGCACGAGTGAGCTGGAATGGGGTCGTTTGAACTGCAAGAAGCTGAACTCGCAGAAGGACCGGCCAACCCTGGGTCTGGAGCTCGGCGGGAAAGGCTTAGCAAATCTAGCCTTGCCAGAGAATGCCCTGTCTCACATTCAATGCTCCCCCAATACCCCGATGTTAGCCAAAGGGAAGAATGGCACCGAGGCCGTCGCGGATGTGATATACACGTGGGCAGTTGCCAAGTTTGGCAATGCACACGTGGATTCCATGTTCTGCGACAGGATAGGGCATCTGCTCGAGGTGAAGTACCCGGAGCTGAAGCCGTGGGGCAAGCCATTTGTGGACGAGGAGACGAAGAGGCTGGTCGTAAAACCGCGCTCCTGGTCCAGCATCATCAAGAACCGCTTCAGCAATGTGCGTTCTTCGAAGGTGCTCTCACCCCACCCTCAACCCCGCCCCCACACCCTCATGAGATCACTCCCACCTGTGCCTCTGTGCACGCTTGCACCGCACCCCAGCCACGCCACCTTCATTTTCCCATTGTTGCTATGCTAATCACAACGCCTTACTGCATGTAATCAGGAGGGGCAATACGGGAAGCTAGCCATCCCCGTCATCGACCTCACCGACAGCAGCCGCGCGCTGCTCGCGGACGGGCTGAGGGTCTCCACCTACGAGGGCAAGAGCATGAATGCAGCCCCAGAAACCTCGCCGCAGGCGGCGAAGAAAAAGGAGAAGAAGAGGTGGCCCTTGCCTGACGCCGACGAGGCGCAGATCCAGGCGCCTGCCAAGGGGGCGCAGCCAAAAGTAGCCCGCCGCCCGCCGAAGCAATCGCCCTTTGCAGGCGATCTTAGCCAGCCCGAGGGAGAGGCACCCGCAGCGGCACCTGCAGCTGCTGTTGATGTTGGCCGAGACAACCGCGGTGGGCGCAGCGGGCGCGGCAGCCGCGGCGGGTCTGGCCGCACGGCTGCAGGCAACTGCGGGGGCAAGAAGCAACAGGCAGCCGCGGCACCACCGCGCAGCGCTGCTCACCACGACTCATCGGACGATGAGACGCAGAAGCACGACGAGCTGCTTAGAATAGCGGCGGCAGACTTTTTCGAGTCCGAGGACGCTGCGCCATACACCACCTACAAGGTCGTGTCCGCCAAAGATGTGATCAAGATGAAGGCGGACAACAAGGACCCCAACGGCCTTGGCGGCAAGGACATCTTGGTGGCGCGGAAGTTTTCGCTAGACCAGGGCGAAAGTGCCTGGTTTGTGGGCAAGGTGAACCCCCTCCCCCCACGCGCGCGCTGTGAATGTAGCTAGGCCTGCTTTGTATTTCACCTAGAGACCCAGACCAAGCCCCGTTGCAACGCCTACAGGTGAACACCACTGCGCAGACCGCCAAAGCACACTTCTGGTTGAAGTTCGAGGATGGCGAGTACAAGAACTGGGCCGCGCCGCGCGACTTTGGAACGCAGTGGTTCGTCCTCCGCAACCTGTATCCCAACAGCCCGAAGGCGAAGGCTACGAACAAGAAGAGGGCGCCGCCGGTGCCTCCTATCGACTCGTCCGACGAGGACATCACCCTCGCGGAGCTCTGCAGGAAGCGGGCCGGGGTTCAAGAGGAGATTTCGGGTTCGATTTCGGAGGACGAGATTGGTGCCATCCGGGTCCGCAGCGCAGTGTCTCATCGTGCACCTCCATCACCTCGTCCGGGTCGTACCCGTGCCAATGCTAACGAACCCTGACTTGCAGCAGGCAGAGGCGACACAGCGTCGTGCATCTCCATCACCTCGTCGTGCATCACCTCGTCGTGCCCGTGACAATGCTGACCCTGACTTGCAGCAGGCAGAGGCGACACGGCCTCGTGCATCTCCATCACCTCGTCGTGGCCGTTCCAATGCTGACCCTGACTTGCAGCAGGCAGAGGCGACACGGCGTGCCATGCTTATCCAGGGGGGGTTTTGAGTGCATTATGCAGATACTTTGCGCATTATGCGGTGGCTACAACTGCATTATACGGATGCCCTGCCGCGTCGCTTTATGTGCCTGCGAATATTGTTGTTAGTTTGCAATATGTGTCTGCGGATAGTGAGCCTGCGCCATGTATCTCGCACTATGTGTCTGCAAATACTCGCACAATGTGTCTGCGGATAGTGAGCCTGCGCCATGTGTCTCGCACTATGTGTCTGCAAATACTCGCACAATGTGTCTGCGGATAGTGAGCCTGCGCCATGTGTCTCGCACTATGTGTCTGCAAATAGTGTGGCTACTCGCAATATGTGTCTGCGGATACTCTGTCTTTCGCACTATGTCCCTCTGCATTATGTACCTTGCTGTCCGTTTGAGTATCGCCTCGTGCATTATAAGCTTTATAACGCTATTATGTGCGTGTGGTCTATTATAAGCCGCATTAGAAGCCTCATATTGTTGCAGTGTGGGCGAGAGGCGACGGGACGAGGTACGGGAGCGGCTACGGCGTCGACCGTGAGGCCGGCTATGATTTTGGCGAGCAGTAAGTTGAGGTCCGGCGGATAGGCGGCGAACGAGGATGAGGTCCATCTCCCGGCGGGAGATCGATTTCCGCCCACTTGTTCCGGGTGAGAATCGTGTGTGCATCGAAGGGAGTTGAGCGATGAGAGGCCGTCGGCAAAGCGGGCGGAGGCGAGGATGGTGGTGTACTTTTGCACGGGTGCGCCGAGGGCGCAAAGGGGAAAAGTGGCGGCGTCGGCGATGGGAGAGGCGATGGCTTTGGCGAGCTCGACGATCGAAGGGTGTCGCCATATGGGCCCGTGGTCGGCTACGAGGAAGCGCGGGTTGTTGCTTCGACTCCCCCCGCGGTCCGCCGGGTTTTCCAAGGCTACCTCGGCCCCGGAGTGGTAGGCGGCGAGGAGGATTGCGGCGGTACGTGCGACAAGGCGGTTAGCGGTATGGAGTTCGCGTTGTCGAGGTGGCGAGAGGTTTGGTAGCCCGGTGATGTGCTCGCGAGTGCGGACGGGTGGCGGTCCGGCATCCACGGCGGATGGATCCGTGAGTCGGCGGTCGGAGAAGCGGGCCACCGAAAACGTGCTACACGGGGGAGCGGCGAATGCGGCGAGGAACTCTCCGTTGTGACATCTTTGGAGGAGGGCGTTGTAGAAAACGTCGTCCAGCAGATCGTGTGTATCCCCCCCCCGTGCTTGACGTCGTTATCTACAAGGGTAGGTTCGATGCCTAGGCGGGAGAGGAAGACACCGAGGCCGTCAGGGCGGGTGTACGGGCCCGAGAAGAGGATGAGAGCCTTTCTCGAGTGCTTGGCGCGAGGTGAAGCTTCGCGTGTGGCGCGGTGGTATGCGGCGGAGACGTCGTCCGTGGCATCTGTGGACGCGGACGGGGGCGGAGCACCGGGGGAGTACGTGGAGGCCGGTATGCCGGGGTGGTTGAGAAGCGTCGGTGGCGGCGATCGGTGGCGCGGCGGGCGGTGGCGACGCGCGGCGTTCTCCTTCCGGTTTCCACGGCATATATGACTCGTCGACGTAGGCTTCGGACGTGTATATGATTTTGCCGAGGTGAGGGACCCATATGCAATACGACCCGGGTTGTGATGGGCAACGGCCGAGGTTGACGCCGACGTCCGCATGGGTTTCCATGTAGGTTTTGCGAATGGTAGACGGTGGCTTGACGGCCCACATTCGGCATCCGAAGGGATATATGTCCATGACTTTGGGTTTGTCGCCTGTCAGGTGCTCATAGGCGGACATTTGGAATCCGGGCGGGCCGGTTGTGCGGTTGAGGATGTCGATGGCATGGTCGACGGCCCACGGCCAAAATCCGATGGGGGCGTTGCTAGCGGCGATGGCGGCGCGGACTCCTTCCATCATGGAGCGGATGGCGCGTTCGGCGACGCCGTTCAACTGGTGCACGTGTGGAGGGCACGTGGAGTGGTGTGCACGTGAGCGGAGTCGAGGAATTCGGTGAACTCGTGTGAGAGGAATTCGCCGGCGTTGTCGGTGTGAAGACTGCCCACGACGCGAACGGGGGCGGATTTGCCTTTGCTAAGGAGGGCGTTGAAGCGGGTGACGAAGGAGCGGATGTACTTTGGGGCGTCACTCTTGCGCTGGAGGCAATACGCGATCTTGAAGCGGCTATGATCATCGATGAGGACGAGGATATAGCGGGCTCCGCCGTGGGTGGCCGGTGTGAACGGTCCGGCAATGTCGGCGTGGATAAGGCGTCCCGCGTGAGAGGGTTTGTACGCCGAGCCGGAGTTGTGAGAGAGGCGGGTGGCATTGGCTTCCACGCAACTGGGGCACGGTGTGCTACGTGCTTTCGACAGGACGGTGGGGCAATCAGCGGTCATGTCGGGGAGACGGCGGATGCGGTCTACGCCGATGTGGAGGCGGCGGTGGAGTGCATCGGCGGCGTCTGGCGCGTTGAGGATGCCGATGTGGCTAGAGGCGCGCACAGAGTGAATGAGGAACGCGCGGCCGGAGGCTACGTCGGCTCGGAGGTTTCGAGCGCGGGCGTCGGCGGCGTTGGCTCGTTCGCCGGTGGCGGCGAGGGATGTGTCATTCGACTTCGCCCAAGTGAGGCCGTTGGGTGTGAGGCCGCGGGGGAGCGACGAGGGAGAGGACGGCGGGGGTCGTGAGGACGACGAACGAGGTCGGCGCGTGATACCTTAGGTAGGCCGGTGAGTGTGGTGGCGGAGTCGGGCGAAGGCGGTGATGGTACGGGCGGAGATAAGGACTCGAAAGGTTTGGCAGGGTCTCGCGCGTTGCCTATAGCCTGTAGCACGTTGAGGCCGTCGGCTCGCTCCCAAGGGAACCAACGCGACGGGGTATCGGGGCCCGCGGTGCGTAGGGAGCGGACGTCGCGGAAGACACAATCGGTTCGATTATCGTCCCACAGCATATCAACGGACAGGAGGGTATCGGCGACAGAGGGGACGAGGCGAACGTTTCTGATTAGAAGTTGTCTCCACGTGCCAGCACGGTCCTTCGCGACGACCGGTAGGTCTCCGAGTCCCTCGCATTTGTGCAGGACGTCGTCAACTCCTTGCATGGTGTCGGTGCAAGGACGGAGGTTGATGAGGTCGTCGCGGTTGGGGTGTACGTGCCAGGTGCACCCACTGTCGATGACGAGCGAGAGGGCGGTGGCGTAGATGGACAACCCCCGTGAACGTTTACTGCGATGCACACGCCGTCGGTGGAAAGCGAGGAGGTGGCCGAGCCGTGGGGCGTCCATTGGTTTGCACATGGGGCACGGCCGGAGTGTGGATGGGAGGCGCGAGGGCGCCTGCGAAGGTGCCTCGTTCGGCTTCTTTCTCGGCGGAAGGGTCGAGAGAGGGTAGGTGTCGCGGCTCGCTTCGGGTCGTACGACCTACGCGACAGGAGGAGTAGGAGTACGCGCGACGGAGCGTAGCGGCGGCGGCGGCGGCGGTCGTGCGTAGGCCGGGTACGAGAGCGGCGAGGGGCGTGTCTCGCATGCGGAACGTGGGAGTGGTCCAGACCGTAACGGCATTGTGGAGGGACGGTTGATGCACGGACCACGAAATAGATGGCGAGACGAAGTCGCTAGGGCCGCCGAAGGTAGTGGAGGTCGTGTCTTTTTCTCGGCACCGTAGGACTGTTAGTCCTACGTCCAAGTAGACAGCCACAAAGTAAGCGGCTAAGCACCACGGCAATCGGGGAAGGGCCGTTGGTTGTAGGCAGGATGATACACGGTAGGCGGCGTCTGACCTGCGGCGGGCGGCGAGCGAGGAATTCGTCCAAGGGGGGTATGCCCCCGAGGGAGGCCGCGTCGTCGCACGAGCCCCCGGATCCGGCGTTAGCCTGCAGGCAGAGGCAAGCCAGCCGGTAGGCGAATTTTGCGGAGGCGCTCATGGCGAAGGATGCGCACAGGGCTACGAAGGCCGCGGCAAGCGCTTCGAGGAACGTTTCGCCGGCCGAGGACAGAGGGCGAGTGGGCGAGGTGGCCGGCTCGCCGGGTTCGTAGGCGGGAGCGAGCATAACGGCGACGAGGAGCAACGCGACGTTCGCGGCACAGGTGGCGGTGACGAGCGCGCACGCCCGACCATCGGTTGGTGGTCGTCTGCACGGAGGCGGCGGAGGGCGCGAAGACGGTTGCGTCGGAGGGCGCGACGACTGTACTCGTGGTGGAAGGCGTTACGACAGTGCAACCGGCGGGGGCAACGACGGTGGAGGTGGCGGCCGGTGCGGTAATCGGAGCGGTGGGCGATCGGAACCGCGGTTGAAGCGGCGCTGTCGAAGTCGGGAGCGGGGATGCCGACGGCGGCGGCGGATGCGAGCTCGATGTTATATCCGTTGTCGAGCTCCTGGAGGCCAACCGCTCGGCGGGCGTCGTTAAGTATGTCCCGCTTAGTGCGGCCGGCGTAGCCGACACCGGGCGAAACATAAGGAAGGTCGAAGTCACGGCAGAAGGCGCGGTCGGATAGGCCGTGGACGTCGAGGACATCGCGGATGCGCGCGAGCTTGGTGTCTAGTGAGAGGGCAGATACGGCACACAATCTGGCGTCGTGGGCGTCCTGCCAGGCGGGTTCGCGTCTAGTGGCGACGGCCAGAGTGCCCGAGTCGCGTTTCTGGCGGGCGCGGTCACCGGCGGTCCGTGGGACTACGGGCTTGGCCGGAGTCTTCGCAAGGGCGGCCTGGCAGGCGAGTTCACGCTCCACGGAATCGGCCATCAGGCTTTCGGCGGAGTGCGACGGGGAGCCCGCGGCGGCTTTCGTACAGTGTAACACCATCGCGGCCAGGCGTGTCGGAGCGATGCCGGGCTGGGACGCAGGGGCGTGCTCGTCACGCACGGGCGTGTGGCACAGGTGGTGGAGAAGGAGCAGTGTCTCTGCCACGATGAGCGAGTCGGCCCACGAGAAGGGGTCAGTACCGGAAAGGAGGCGGATGCAGTTCGACACGCGAGGCGTGCTCGTCGGTACATCTGTGCGCCATGCGACGCCCGGGCGGCCGTCGAGGTATTCGCGGATGACAGAGTCCAAATCGCGGGTGACGTCAGCGAGGCGGACAGAGCTGATGGCTTCGGCAAGGGCTGTGATGCTGTCGGACGCAATGACTGTCGATAGGTGTGTCAGTGCGTCGGATAGTTTCGGAGGCATTCGCGGACCGTCCACGGAATCAGCTGGCAACACGCGGGCAGGAGAAGCGTGCGACGGAGGAGTCGGCGGACTTGGCGCTGGGGGAGCGCCACCGTCGAGATCGGTCTCAGATATAGGGACGAAACTCTGGGTTTCGTCATGATCATCACAGACGTCACAGACGGCGCTCAGTACACGTATGTGTCCGGTGGGAGTATCACCGGCATCAATCGAGGCGGGCTCGCCTGGGGGTCCTTCGAACAGGGATGCGTACACCGCGATGGGGGGTGTGACGTCAGTTGCGGCGGGAGCAAGCATCTTGACGGAACCTGATACGGTGGTTTCGGTCGAACCTGGTGTGGCGGCAGCGAGTACAGCGGCGGAGCCTGTGCCGGCGGGGGATTTCGCTGCAGCGGCTCTCGCGGCGTCCTTGGCCTTCTTGAGGGAGCAATCCGCGTGCCAATGGTATTTGTCCCCCTTACCTGCGGAGCGGCAGTGCTGGCATGGCTGCTCTGGGGGATTGTTGGGACGATGGGGGGTCGGATCCACGGCCACGTCCGCTGCGTCCACCGCCACGACCACCCATACCGCCGCGGAAGCTGAGGAAGCGTCCGCGTTGGGAGCTGTCAGCTATGGACTCGGAGGCAGCGTCCGACAGGCGGCTCTGGATTACATCTTTCAGATCCTCAAGCTTATCGCGGCAAGCGTTGTCGCGGATATCGAGCTCCAGGTTTGTCTTTTCATCGGATGCGAGATTCTGCTTGATCATGTGTATATATTTTGCGCAGATGCGCGAATCCGATATGCGCTGAGCAGGCAGCTGGGCGTGGTTCCATCCTTCGAACTCTCCTGTGAACATATTGAACGCGCGTACTGACATCTCGAAAGGGCCTGCCTTCTCTAAGCGGCCCAGGATGGCTTCAATGGCTCCCTGCCCTGTGGAGTTCAGCCAGCGGTATCTTTCGGCCTGGAATAACATGAGAAGGTAGCGGCCGCTGTTGTGGCAGCGCGCGCGGTAGCGCTTGCGTCGCGACTCGTCCGTGATCCAGCCGAGTATCACGTTCATGCCCTTCCCTCATCGATCTCTGCCAGGTGGGGTGGCGATACGATGATAGATACGGATGATTCAGATGCAGCTGGAGCGCCTGCGTCTGATGCGGGTGCAGCTGCGGCTGGGGCAGCTGAATCATGTTCTTCCTCCTCCGCTGAACCATAGTCAGATGTTTCTGCGGGTTGCACGCCTCCGACAGGGGATGGTGCAGTAAGAGAGAAGGTAGGCATGTTGCTGTTGCGAATGAGCGAAGCAGCATGTGCTGATTCGACATATATTTCCCTGCGTGCGATTACGAATCCTTTGCACGCAAGGCGTGTGAACTGCGGCGCGGCAGTTGCAAGCTTTTCTTTGACGTGGTCATGAAAGCGAGGGAAGAGGAGCGGCAGCAGGTCCCACTGTGGATCTGAGTTGTCGACTGCAGGTGGGTAGCTGTCCGCCAGGAATGCTGCTTCGGCTGCAGCGTGTGAAGGCGGCATGATATGCGCGACCTGTGGCAGTGGTAGCGTGGTCCCGGACCGGGACTTGGAGGTGCTGCCAATTGAGCCCACCGCTGCGGGGCGGGGGGGCGCACTTGGAGCGGCCGGAGGCCGGCAATTCGATTTATAGAAAAACAACGGAGCGGCTTCGGAAGAAACGCCGGGTTTCCGGGTTTCCCCGCGAAGCGCGCCTATACGGTACGTACAAGTAAATTACCTAAATAATTTACCGGGCGGTGTATTTACCGGGGTAAATACACCGGGCGATAAACTACCGGGGTAATTCACCGCCTGAGGACAAACGTACGGGCATAAGGCTACTTATGCGACAGTTCCGACACATCCAGGCCCATCTCTGAGAGCAGGCCGCGAGCATACATAATTTTCAGCGGCGGCTTGCGAAGCAGCCATGATTTCTGCCTCGGTTGACGATAGGGAGATGGAGTGCTGGCGTTTTGCTGCCGTACGCGATGGCAGCGCCGCAGTACATTAGCACCCAGCCCGACGTGGACACATCTGTTTGCCAGTCACTGTCGCTGTACGCGTGGAACGAAGGATCTGCAGAGGACGCAT